>JAWWLR010000166.1:28491976-28512705 GCA_035041075.1 Acraspis erinacei | reverse complement strand
CTTCGGGACCACCCCTGGACAATTGTCCGCGACTGCCTATTAATTTTTTGTAACCGTATTCAGCAGAAACGCTTGGTACAGGCACCCTCTATCCACAACCCGAGGATGCGTTCGGTGGCTTTGTCATAGGCCCAACAGTTGTATACCATTGTAAGAAGAAGTTGTTATTAATCTCAGGAGTAAATCCTGGATTACTTTAAACTGTTTAGTTACATTTTTACACTGGCATTTGAAATGTAATAAGTCATTTAATACTTTTTTCGTGGGAAAATGGAACATTTTAAAATTTTAATATGAGAAACCAGATTGTGATATAAAATACTAAAATTTTGGATATCGGTTCTGTCAATTATAGCGTTTATTTAATTTTTAATATAATTCATTTCAAGAGTTAATCTTTTTCTTTCGTTTGGATAAATATTTAAAATTTTAATGTCTTTAATATTATAATTAAAATTTTGAGATTGTATAGTAGCATGTTTTGCTAAAGCTGTATTATGTTTATTTTTTTCTATAGATCTTTCATGTTCTTGATTCTAACCCCTAAGTGTCATAAAGCTTGTCCAATGTATATAGCTTTACCATTCAAATATGGTATTCTATTGATATTGTTTCCTTTATGTAGTTTATCCGTCAGATCTGTGATATTAGGAAAAATAATTTTATTAAAATATTTTACACAGAAAAGCAATTCGAATATTACTTTTTTTGTTGGAAATTCTAAAAAGACATTCATCAAAACCGTTAATAAATGGAATTACTATACATTTATTTTGAGCAACAATTTGTTCATTTGTATTTTTAACAATGTCTAAATTTTAGCTGTAAAATCTGCTGCCAATTTGGTCGCTCTGTCGACCAAACCAAAAATGACACCAATTTTAGTACACATTGGAGGCTATTTGCATATTACAGCTTTCATCCAAAATTTAAATATTTGTTGTCACAATCTTGTTTCTCACATTAAAATATAATGTGAGAAATCTGTGAAATATTGTATTTGGATAACATTTTGCATAAAATTAAAATGGCTTTGACAAAAGTGCCCTGGTCACGTGGCACGTGTCACAATCTACCTCTCCTGATTTACTGTTATCTAAAAGCTGTAAAGTAAGAATCACACAAAATTCGGTACTTTCCAATTTAAGCTGAGAGTTCACTCGAAATTTTGGCATATCGCAGTACTCTCATATAATGAATGTAAAAAACACAACAAATATTGAAAAAAAGTATGACAACGTGCCCAGGTCTATCCTACTTTTAGATTGTTTATTTCAACGTTTTTTTGTTAATAACTAAATAATGAAACCTAAAAACTTAAATTTTAAAGTTGCTTCATTTTAAACGCATCAATATTAAATTTATTTAGTATTTATTTACTAGCTTTGAAACTTTTTATTGAACTTTTTACAGCATTTATCTGGTATTTATCAATCTCGAACAATTTTGAGCATTTTTCTAAGTTTTTAAGGTTTTTTTTGTTGAGACTGTTTAAAGATTCGATTCTCACTATAATCATAAGATTTTACATTTCTTTTTCTATTTTCATTTCATTATTCAGTTTATTTTTTCGGTTGGCCAAAAGTTTCGTAAACATTTAATGTGCAATAAGTAATTCTTGAAAGCTATCTTTGTAATTTGCGGAAAACTTTTATCAGACTTCTAAGTTGTTTTTTTTTAATAGATTTGTTTTTATTTAAAAAAAAGAATTTTTTAAGATTTTAATTTTGATGATAAAGCTCTTAAATCTGTGCAAGAATAGTTTGGCAGTCGGAAAATTTTTAAAATGGATGTTTTTTCTGAAACCTTCAAGTTTTTTCCAGTTTCCCCCTTTAAATTAATTATCACCTCACTGCTAGTAAAAGGTGAACATTTTTTTTAAACCGCAACTACCTAGCATTACTATAGAGAAGATAGTTCTAAGCAATAATATATTGTTTAAACTATTAAGTTTGTTAGATTGTAACCATTATTTCTTCAAACTAATTTAAAGTTTACAAAATTTTGAATATTTTAGAAAAAAACACAACTTTTTTTTATTATTCAAAAACAATATTATTAAAACAATATGGATTTCTTTAGAAAAAATATTTTTTTAACCTAAATTATTTATTTTCTCACTATAATTGTAAAATTCAAAATAAGTTAAAAAATTAAAAGAAACCACTACTTCCGAATTCTGTACTAAGAGAAAATTCCTAAAACATATAATATATTTAAAATAGTACATTGTGTATCGAGGGCGTAAGGAAGGCTATTTTAAAGATTGAACAAGATTTAAGATATATTTAAAAGACATTATGAAGAATTCTAGTCTTTCACACAAATTTCAAAAATTTTAGATCGACATAAAAGACTTCACCAAGACTTCAATCATTTTTCACAAAGATTTCAATAATTTTACGAATATTAACAAATATTTAAAAAATATTGAAAAATATCGCAAAGATTTTTATTCTCAAAGATTACACAGTCTTCAGAAAGATATCAAAAAGATTTCACAAATATTTTAATGATTTCCCAAAGATTTCACAAAGACTTATAATATTTCACAAAGATTTAAAATAGATTTCAAACATTGAAAAAAGATTTAGATGATTTCATAAAGATATCACAAGGATCTCAAATATTTCTCAAATATTTTTTTTTAAATTTCAAGATTCAACGAAGATGGGAAAAAGATTGCAATAATTATTCAAATATTTCATTAAGATTTCATAAAGATTTAACAAAGATCTTAAAGATCATGCCAAGAGTTAAAATAGATTTAAAAGATTTTATGAAGACATCTATTATCTCACAAAGATTTTGAACATTTCAGACACATTTAAAAGACTTCAAAAAGATTTTAGAAAGATTTCAGTAATTTTACAAATATTACTAAATACTCAAAAAATATATTTCAAATACCTCACCAAGCCTTTATTATTATTCCATAAAGATATTAGATAGATGACAAATATTTTAATGACCTCACAAAGATTTCAGATATTTTGCTAAGATTTTAAGAGAATCCACAAAGATTTCAATGACTTTAATGTTTTCCAAAAGATTTCAAACATTTAAAATATTTCGCAAAAATTTTAGATCATTTTGAGACTTCAAAAAGACTTTATTATTTTACAAATATTTTATATTTATTTCAAATCTTTTAGATATATTTCAGAGATTGAAAAAAGATTTGCATGATTTCGTAATATTATCACAAACATATTTAATATTTCAAAAAGACTTTTAGAGAATTCAGAAAGATTTCAAAAAGATTCTAAAGATTTTCCATACAATATAAAAATTTCACAAAGATTTCAAATATTTCGCAAAGATTTCGGATATATTTCAAAGATTTCACAAAGACGTATATGATTTTACAAATATTTCAAATATATTTCAAATATTGAACAAGGATGTCACATTTTTCTCTAAAAATTCGAAGATATTGAAAAAATTTCGCAAAGATTTGACAAAGATTGCCATATTTTTTCAAGGATTTCATAAATTATCACATCCAAAATTTTGGTATAATATTTAAAAGGTTTTACGAAGGCTTGAAAAATATGAGAAATATTATCAAATATTTAAAAAAAATATATTTCAAAAATCTCGCCAAGATTTCGCAAACATTTTTCAAAGATTTCAATTATTTCACAAAAATTTCAAATATTTCACAAAGATAAAAGATAAATTTTTAATGCTTTACAAAGACTTTTATTACTTCATAAGGATTTGGTATATATTAGAAGATTTCCTAGTCATATCAAAAGGTTTGAAATATTGCACAAATATTTTTAGAGAATTCAGAAAGACTTAAAAAATTATTTTCTCAAGATTTTAAGAAAATTTCAGAAAGATTTTACAACGATTTCAAATATTTTGCAAAGATTTTTGATAAATGTAGAAGATTTTTCAAATACTTTCATTATTATATAAAGAATGCTATTACGTCACAACGATTTTAGATAGATCGCAAAAAAATTTGAGAATGATTTTAAAGGCTGAATACAAATTTTAAATATCTCGTAAAGTTTTCAGATAAATTTTAAAGATTGGACAACGATTGAAATGATTTTCAAAAGATTTCTGATAGATTTAAAAGAGGTCACAAATGCCTTAATCATTTTCTGATGATTTCAATAATTTCACAAACGTTTCCAAATATATTTAAAATATTTCAAAAATGAACTAAACCGATTAAACAAAATTTCAATAATTTTACCAAGATTTGAAATAGAATACAAAAAGATACCGATTTCGTGAAGATTTGAAACAGATCAAAATTTATTACAAATATTTCCAAATATTTCAAATATCTCGGCAAGACTCCCAAAGATTTCACGAAATCGATACTCTGCCCATGTAATCTAACTCTGTTGGACCACATTCTAAGGATATTTGCTTATTTTTTTCTTTCAATTAATTTGTATTAAAAATTTTATTTATAAAACTAAATAACACAAAGTTACTACTGAACAAAAGGCTATAAAATGTTTTATTATTTATATATTGCAAATAACTTCTCATATGTTCCGAAAATCCCAATTACCTATTTTTTGGTAATCGTTGGCATTGGTGCCCCAAACAATGGTTTTTCTACATTTTAACAAAAGACAGTTTTTCGTAGTGAAATATTTGAGCCTTGAATTTTAATTCTAAAAGAAATATAACTATTCTAATGTATTTATTTATAAAAAATTGTTGAAATTTTAACCATATAAAAGGTTAACGGTAATGAAAATAATTCTTTTGAGAGACATGCAACGACCTTCTTCATTGGCAGAAGGACAGCCTGCAAGGTCTATTAGACGTTGGTTTAAATCTTGGCTGTGTGTTAGTTAAAAAGTGATCGTCATGCTTCTTCCGCGCAGTATCCATGACATGGATGACTTCGAAATTTTCAAGTTTTTTTAGGTTTCCGGGTCATATTTACCAATAGTGATGAAGAAAGAGCAGTAAACAAGTTCCAAAGTTCTCACTCATCGCTTAGAAAATATGGCCGAAAAGATGAAGATACGTATCAGCATTCTTTTTGTTACATTGGAGATTCTTCTTAATTTTGTTGGTGAGTTTACTCAACATAATATAAATTTAAATCTAAAGATGAAATATTTCATCTTCAATCAATTAAATTCTTTTAAATTCTAGGATAGCATTATAAATACGCCCTTATTAAAACCTCTTAAATGAACATCTGTTTGACTCAAAATCGTACTGACTTACGATTTAGCGAATTTGTTTATGAATGAGCTTCAAAATTTTAAATTTTGTTATTCATTCAGCCTAAAAATTTAAATTTATTTGTTAAAAATAAATCGTCATTTGTACTTGAAAAACCATTTTTATTTGTTAGAAAATTCAAAGTAGCGGCTATAATATAGCTGCTCAAAGACGGAAAAATGATAAAAATCCCATATAATGTGTGAAAACATTATTCCATCAGCATAAAGTTTAAGTTATATTTGCCAAAAAGAAAGCTTAAGACTTGTGCTTAAAGAACCATTTTGCTTTTTTACAAAATCAAAAATGGAGCCTACGTTGGTTTTTCAAACACGTAAAAATGATAAAAATGCCATCAAGTAAGCGAAAAAAATTTTTCTTGCAGCATACACATTTAAGTTTTTCTTGCCAAAAAAAGCTTAAGACTTGTGCTTGAAGAACCATTTTGATTTCTTACAAAATCCGAAATAGAGGCTACTATGTCTTATCACTCACGTAAAAATGGTTTAAGTTTTTTTATTTTCCTAAAAGAAAGCTTACGAGTTTTGCAAATTCAGCCATTTTAATTTTTTACAAAATCCAAAATGGAAGCCACTATGGTGGCTTAAACACGTAAAATTGATAAAAATCCCGTAAAATTTGCGAAAAAATTTTCTTTCAACAGAAAACTGTAATTTTATTTGCACAAAAGAAATCTTAAGACGAGTTCTTATAGACCCAAACTATTAAATTTACTTAAAATAATAGACATTTTTAAGGGTTAGAGTAAAAAAGCTTTTCAATATCGCAATACTTCGCGACTTAATTTTTGTTTCTAGAGTAAATATTTTTTTATTGTTTCTCAATTTAAATGACTAGAATTTCAGAAGCTTTGACTTTCAAATATTCAATTCATTCTTCAATTTCAAATTTTCATATTTTGATAGTTTCGAATTAAAATTTATTCAAATTCGAAATTTCTCTCTTTCAAATTATTCAATTCTGAATGATATAATTTTTAGTTGAAATCATTTAGTATGAAATCATTATTCATTATTATTAACTTATGAATCCAAAACGAGAATAATTGCCATCCTGTATAAAAATTTAAAAACCTTTCGGAAATCTTCTAAGGGTTGGAATTATTTTTACTTCCTTTAAGACTTCTAAATTTTAAAAATATTTTTAAATCTGCTCGAATTACTCCTAAGACTGTGGAAAATATTCTAAAATTTAAAAAATCGCTTTAAAATCTTGCAGATTTTTTTGAAATTTTGATATATAGTTGGAAATATTTTGCCACTTTTTTAATCTTTTGAATCTCAAGGTTTCCAACCTTTCAAAATTGCCAAAAAACTTGGACATTCTACTTAAAAATTTAAAAATTAATTTTTTTAAACAAATATCATTGTTTGTCTTTCCAGGAATTTTAAGTAATTTTTTCTATGTCTTGATACATTAAAAAATCGTTTCGATATAATTAGGTATACAATTGTTTCCCATCTTCCTAATAATATCTCCTAAGCCAATTGCAATTTTTCGTTCAACTTTTTTAAATCCTGCAAAATTAAAAAATTGCTCTAAGATCTTTTAAATTTTTTGGGAAATTTTGGATATATTTTGGATGCTAAAAAAAATTGAAATACTCTTCTAACATTAACTTGTAAATGTAAAAATAAATACAAATTTTATTAGGAATCTTAAAAACTAGGTGTATGCTCTCTAAACCTTTCAAAATTTAAAAATACTTCTAAATTTGTTTCCAACGTTTTTTTTAATTCTGTCAGGTTAAAAAAATTGTATTTTCTGTTTTGTAAATTTAAAAAGTTGCCTTAGAGTGTTTGAGATACTTTTTCTCCAATTTATGAAATCATTTAAAAAGCTTTAAATTATTTTTCATACACAAAATCTTTCGAAAAGTATTACACATATTTTCAAAAATCCTACAACAATTAGTTTATTGTTCTAAGAGTTTCAAGAGGCTTATGACATTTCTAAATTCATTATTCGAATTTTTTCAAAATATAAAGTTTGTCACAAATTTTTTGAAATATTAAGTATTTTCTTACCATTAATTTTAAAGAATCACTCTAAATTTTTTTTCGATTTTATGAAATCAACTTAAGTTTTAAATTACTTTTTTATATCTATTTAAAAATAATAAATATATTTTGAACTTACTAGAATATATTTTCTGAAACTTTGTGTTCTTGGAAATTAAAAAAAAACTCGCAGAAATTGTACAAATATTTAATTTAAAAAAATGGCAGGGAATTTTATTGATCGGGCAAAAGTCAGGGACGTAGAAAAAAAATGGGAATTTAGGCAATTTCTATGAATTTAAATAACTGTCAATCAGACTCAATTAGACTTTTTTTAAATTTAAAATTATTTTATTCAGCTTATAGAAGATTCTGGGTTAAAAATATTACAAGTTTATCATTCTGGTATTTAATTATTAATCGTCAGGCCAAATGAAAGGTTAATCAAATTAATATTTATCTTGAAGATTATCTTTTTAGTTAAAAATTTTATTAATTGTTTTAGGATTTAAAATTTTTGCTAAAAATGATTCTTTTCGGTAAAAAATTAATCTGTATTTGAAAACTCAACAAATTCGTGGAAAAATCACTTGTTTCTTTACACTTATATTTGGTCCTTTTTGGTTAAAACTGCAACAATTGCGATAAAAATTAAAATATTTCGTAAACAATTTACTTCATTAAAATTAATATATTAATGTTAAAAGTTAACAGAAAATGTAACTATTTGGTTAAAAATTAATGTTCTTTACTTGATGATTTTACCATTTTGTTTAAACATTTTCATTGCACCACATTCTTAAGAAATCATTTTTGTGTTGAAGATGCATATTTTAAGTTGAATCTTCATCTCTTTGGTCTCATCTTTTTGTTTTAAAAATGAATTTTCTTTATAAAATTTCATAATTTTTGGTTAAAATATCAATTATTACACGTTTCTAAATGGGAATTCATCATTCTAAGTTGAAAATTCGCTTTCTCAGTGTAAGTATACAAAATTAAAAAAATTACACAATGTCATCTTTCTTGACAGAATTAAGTTCACAAAGCGACTCACCTGGAAGTAATTGGCCCCCGACATGGCCTTTTCATCAACCTACCCAACCTTATTTGAGTGAACGAAGGGAACCAGCTGAACAACATGCGTGGGGTAAATAAAATTTTGTTAATTCACTGGTTAAAGATACGGGTTGTTTATTATAATATTCCGTTTGTTCCACACCAATGTCCTAGTCCAGCTCGCTGATCAATCTCTCTAGTAAGCACCCCATGTTTAGAGCTTAGTTATTATGTAAAGCTCAACAATAGGGCTCACTGGTATCCAAGGTCTTTCATATTAAACGTACCTCATTCGACTGACACTCTTTATCATGCATTTTTAATAAATTATTCGTCTTTATAGTTTCCTGTCCTAGCATACCACTTTAGATCGTTCAGACATTCGCATAACACTTTTCTCGGCCCTCCGTGTAGTCCTCCATTTACTTTACATTTATCATCTGTACTTGTTTTTACAGATTTAGATTTCCAACTTGGCTCTTCTAGAGGTCCTAAGCTCCAAAAATTGCCCGCCCGCAGGCCTAACGAATCTTCATCCAGTGCACCCGGCCAAGCAGTCGGCCAATCTATGTTTGGTAACTAACTTTTTTAAATTCGCATGCTAATGAGAATTTACTAGGATTGTAAAAGAAAATTGGAGTTCGTTGGTTTTGAACGAATCTCCGCATTTTGGAAACCGCCAAATTAGGAAAAATTATTTTAACAATGTTGTCTCTTTGTTTGTCTAATTTGCAACACACGTTGGTAACAAATACAAAGAAATGAAAGTTCGTTTTCCATATTTCTTGAACATTCTAAATTTTCTGAATACCCTATGGCTCCACAGGTACGAGAGGTTCTAGAATCGGGATCGCCAAACACACAACCGTAAAAGGGGCTCCTACTCCTGTGACGCATAGATTTCGTGGGTAATGCGTGAGAACGCACGCACGCCTACTTCTCTCGCGCACATCTACTTCGCTCACGCACGCGTGTGCATTCCGGCATCGACGCGCGACGCTCAAAAAGGGTGGGGTATAGGTGAAAAAATTCCGAAGGCTTCTTTGGAGTTGGGACGCTCGTATGTGCGGAGCGCTCGTAACTTCGAAGTTCGTACCTTTGGCGTCTGCGTGTATTTTGAACTCCCCTAATACTCTTAAATCCCTGAAAATGTCTCAATTCTGCCAAATCCTCAAATTCCATGATAGCCCTGCAATATTCTGGAATCTGTTAAATACACTGCCTTCTCTGAAATTCTTGGAAATAATTAGATTTCTTGAATATTTGGGATCCGTTTAATTCATTGAATACCTTAAATTCTATGAAGTTCATAAATTCCCTCAAATCCTTGATTCAGTTGAATTTCCCTTTTTTTAATATGTTATTTTTTTATCAGAAATGTTCATATTTTTATCAGAAATTTTCATTTTTGTTTCTTTTTCTCTTCCGAAAATTTGTCTCTATTTAGTTTAAAAGAATTTTTCCGGGTCGAAGTGTGGCGTTTTTGAACAAGCATTCTAATCTTGTACCTTCTATAAATTCTAAGAATTTTGTGAAGTAGTTTTTTGTCAAAAGTTCAACAGTTTTGTTGAAAATTCGTCTTTTTGCTTTCCTATTCTACTATATTGCTGACAGTTTGTCGTTCTTTTTAGCAACACCAACTGTTCTCTGTCATTTAAAATTCAAATATGTTTTGGCTGAAATATCAATGAATGCATTTCTCATCGAAAATGTATCTGTTGTTTAAAATTTCATCTGTTTTGTAGACCATTATGCAAGTTCATTCTGAATACTTCGAATTATCTAAATGTTTATAATTCTCTGAATTCCTTGAATTCTCTGACTTATGTATAAAAAAACGCAAGGAATTTTCAGAATAAAAAAAAATACCTAGAATTTGAGGTAGTAAAAAAATCCAAATGCATGTGATCTAGATTCAACATAAAGCAGAAGCATGCAGAAATAGTTTGGATACGTGCCCTCGAGCTGCAAAGACACCAGCTCCAAAGATACGAGAGGCCCACAGATACGAGCGTTCCGTCTCCAAAGAACCGAACGAAATTTTTTCCACTCTACTCCCGCCATATTTGAAAGTCAGTTTACCTTTTCACGAAGACCTATTCTGAATTAATCGTGGCATTAATATATATTTCATATGATTCCTTCCTAGCTATTTTGTTAGTTTATGGCAAACTTGATTAGTTCAATAGCATATCCCCTAAATCTAAACGTCGCAGTAGTGGGAGCCCCTTTCACACTCGCATCCTTGACGTCCCCATTCCTGAACTTCTCGCATCTTTGGATTTTGAATTTAATATACTGAACTGTAGACTAAATATTAGTACACCAGTCCCTGACAGACCTTTTTAAATTGGAGATATAAGATTGTTTCATAGTAAGTGCTTCGTTTTTGAATTTCATACGGTTTAACTTCGAGATTATCATTTAATTTTTTCTTCCCCATAAATCTTTCATTTCTCTTCCAGCACCAGAAGCTATGCAAAATAAAAGATCAAGTTCAGGATCCGGTGAAGGACATGAAAGAGTCCGCCTCCGCCGCCCTATGAATTCTATGAATTCTCGGAAATTCTCGAATTCCTTGAATTACCTAAATTTCATGAATTCCTTGAGTTACCTGAATTACCTGAATTACCTGAATCCCGGGGATTCCCGGAATTTCCTGAAGTCTTTAAATTCTATAAATTCCTTGAATTCCTTGAATACTCTAAAATGCATGAATTCTCTGAATTCATCAGATTCTCTGAATTCCCTAAATTATTAGAATTGTTTCAGTTCTGTGAATTCCTTGAATCCTCTAAAGTCCTTGAATTGCATGAATGGTCTGGATTCTTTCAATTATTAGAATTCCTGGAATGATCTGAATTCCTTGTATTTTCTGAATGATAAAATTTACATGAATTCTCTGAATTCCTTAAATACTCTAAATTCCTTGCAGTCCATGAATTGTCAGAATTCTGAGAATATATATAGGTATAGAGTTTATTTCGTTTTAGGTACTTCGTATTAGAATTTTTGAGTGTTTATTTTTGGGATTGATATTGAATTTTTTTCTTAGTCAACAATATTTGACTTACTATTTTACAGAACTAAGTGCTATGGAAAATGAAGGATCAAGTTCAGGATCAGTATCCGGTCAAGGGACTGAAAGGGTCCGTCTGCGCCGCCCGGGGGCCGGACGCCCGCGCGGTAGCTTGAGCAGGCGTCAGAACGGGATCGTTAGAGGTCATTTTCGAATGAACGAGTGTTCACGTACAAAGCCCGTACGTCTAACACGCAATCCAGATGACCATATTACGCATATGCGTCAGTATATAGACGTCTGGATAGATAAAGAAGGAAGAATAGTGCAAGCTGATTATAGGAACAATAACTATCCTACTACGACGGAGCAAGGAACGGCTAAATACATGGTTCGCCTTGTCGAATTAGGAGGAAACAAAAGAATAGTCGAATATGTCCATCAAAATGGAACACTTCTAGGAGTCCGAGCAACGAGACCAAGTAGTAAGAAGCTGTCTATAAATTTCGTAACAGATTTTTTGCCAATTTTTGTCCCTCCCCTTCTCCATTTTAACCATATAATAGCGATATGGAAAATGTAACAAAGGAACTGTATGCTTCTCTAAAACTTAAGTTCGATAAAATCTGTGTAACTTTTTCAAATATCAGAAATTTTCTTTCCGATAATTTTCACTCGGACTATTGTTACCTAGAAAATAACCTAATAAGCTGAAAGAAGGTACTTTCCCCAAATATAATTTTAATAACAAAAAAAGCTCAAATTTAATGTTCATTTGTATTGCTTTAAGTAACAAATATTTATTTTATTTTCAAGCTGGAAACTATATGGAACCTACCAGTAGACAATGGTTTATCGTTTATTTGAACAACGTGTTCAGGGTGAGGCTAATTCCTGAAAAAAACAAGATAAAAATGTCCCTGGCAGCTAATGATGAAAATGAAGTTATAGAAGGTCCGGTTGACAAACGCGAAGTGATTGATATGCCTGGCTTTCAATTTCGTATAATCAGATCGCTTCCTTATTATCACGTTATCGGAGCAGAGCCTGTCTTACCTTCAGTTCCACCTGCACCTATCCATAATACATTTCATATAAATGTTTGAATAACAATATATATACTTTATATAATATGTATATATATATATATATATATAAAATATTTGAATAAAATATATTATTATGTAGGGTAGGCCAGGGCACGTTGTCACATGGGGCACGTTGTCACTTCGGCTTTATTTAAAAAACTAATAAACAGCGGGCAGCACACCATTCCCGAAATGTGCTAGTGGATGCCCATGTTTTGTGTGCTTACAGAGTTGAGATTTCTCCTGTCCTGTTGACGTAAAATCAACTTGACAGTTCTTTTCGACCTTAAGTATAATGTTATTACCCAATATTCAACGTACTGGACATGAAGCTTAGGTTTTCTCAGAATACACCTTTATATTATTTTGAGCAATGTACTTTTACGATTGGAATTCTTGTATTTAGAGTGAGATGAAAGCTTAGTACTTTTTGTACAGTTTTGAAATAAAATAAATGTTTTTGTGAAAGATTTTACTTTTTTTACATTGCAGCGCACAATAATATATTGATATTTACGTCGAATATAGTTTGGATAACATTTTTATGCAATTAAAATACATGTGACAACATGCCCGGTCACGCTGCATGTTGTCACAAGCGACCTCTGCTTATTTATTGTCATGTAACAGCTGTAGAGTAACAATCAACACAACAAATATAATACGGTATAATTGAAGCTGAGAGTTGACTCGAAATTTTCTCCATCTTCACTCGAATTTTTTGGAAACATGTCTAGGACGAATTTAGTTATGAAATCATGCAGGGGCGTTCAGATTGTTTATTAAAATTGAATAAAAATGGTATTTTTTTTAGCGGTTTTAGTGGTTATGTTATTAATTACTTCAGTTATTATTAGATCACAATCATTTCAAATACAATACTGAAATTTGCATAACATCACAGAGGCTATGAAAGTGGATTTTTAAAATCAGTTGATTGCAAATTCTATATTTATAATAAGACCGTAGTTTTTTAAACCTTCAAATAAATGTTAAACTAAACATAATACAACTATATAAATTATTTTCAAGCCTTTCAAAGAGTTTTAGTCATTTGAAAGGATTTCATGGGATTCTAAGGCAGTTTAAGGTACCTGAAAGTACTAGAAAGTATTTTAGATAAATGCAAAAACGTATTGGATTGAATGAGGTTTTTAAAGCTTTCTAGGGATTTCAAGGAATGCAAAGGGACAAAATAGCAGTGGTTCTGTAAATGTCGTTCTGTATGTTTGTCTGACTCTAAGTACGATAATTTTGAAAAAAATTAATCTATTAAATTATCCCTTCGTACTCTGTTTTAGTGTTGAAAACTGAAAGTAAAGTACGTTAGTTAAAGTACGTTTTTCGATACAAAAAAATTGTCAGAGTTAGAGCACTTTCAAAATTTAACAAAGAAAAAACGAAAATGAACATTTTAAGCTGAATGACGCACGATATGAAAAAATTGATGAAACTACAAGAAATGACACTTTTATTTAACTTCAGAAACTGTTTCTGAAAATTACAAGTGCTTTCTTAAAATTCCTAAATGGTAACAGAAATATCAGTTATAGTAACGGAAAGAAGTGCGCAGCTGTATGCGCACTCTTCGCTTCTCGAGAGCATTCGGCTAGCAGACAAAGTATGGCAGTGGTTCAATATTAGTAGTAATCGAAAGGTGCGGGAAATTATTTTATAGTTTGTTACAGAAGGGGGATACTTTATTCATTCACATAATTTTTCAGAATATCGAACGCCGAACAAACCTGGTGAATATAAAACTAACCTACCTAATTTGAAATTGTTTTAAAGTCAGAGAATTTTATTGGAATTGATTTAATTGGAAATTGTTTCGTTTCATTTATAGTAGATTCTAAGTTAAAATTTGTACAAGCTTAAAATTCTGGTCGTTGAATATGAATATGGTCAGGAAAAATGAAAAATTAGTCAGTGAGAAATTATAGAAAATAAAAAATGATGATTTGCGGTAACCTTGGTGTAATATACTTTTTGTTAATTTATTTGCCTTGTATTTAAATATTTTTTTCATTTGCTTCCTTTACAAGATTTCCTTTCAGTCATACCTACATTTTATATTTTGTTTGAAAATTTAACAATTTTGTTGAAGACATCCTTTTCGGATGAAAATGAAATTTTTGTGTTAAAAAATCGTATTTTTAGACTGAAAGTTTAACTAATTTCGTATAAATGTGGATTATTATTTAAAACTCATATTTTTGTGCTAAAAAGATAGACTCAAACCTGTCTGGATAAAAATGAACTATTTTCGAAAATTGGTCATTTTATTTAAAAAATTCATCTATTTGACTAGGAATTGAATCTTTCTCCGATAAAAATGTGACCGTTGCTGACATTTCTGTTACAGTTTAGGAAAATTTAGAAACGGTTTCTGCATAAAGCTTTAGTAACGCGTCTCTGAAAATTCCAACCGAAATTTCTAACAGTGTACTTCAATCATTTTTCAAAGAGTTCAAAAAACTTTCAATAATTTCATAAATATTACAAAGTACTTTCTAAAAAAATATTTCAAATATCTCGCCAAGATTTTTAAAGCATTCAAAAAGATGTTACGAACGATTAAAAAATATTTTACAAAGATTTCACACAGAATTCAATGATTTCCAGAAGATTTCAAATATTTTGCAAAGATATCGGATACATTTTACATATTTCATAAAAAAATTGATTATTTTATAAATCTCTGAGATAGATTAAAAAGATTTCAATGATTTGAAAAAGATTTTTATTATTTAATAAATATTTTAGACATGTTTAAAATATTTGAATTATTTCAATGATATTTCAAATATTTCGCCAAGATTTTTAGAGAATTCACAAAGAATTTAAACAGACTCCTCGTCATTATGGTCCTCTCCATCTATCTTCATTGTCCTTCAAATCCCCTCGTCTCTTTTCCGTGTATCACACGTCACCTTCGGTCTTAACATTTCTCAACTCCTCTTCCAGCTCTTTCTTCTTATCCTGCTCTTTCTTCTTACACATTATCCTAAAATCCTTCCTCATTTCTACGTACTCCTGCTTTTTCGCAATTCCTTCCTTCCACTTCCTGTACTTCTTTTTCACCTTTCTCTTCATCATTTTACATTCCCTATCCCACCACGGCTTCACCATTCCTTTCGTCTTCTTTCTAAATATCAAAATTTTTTGGTTTTTCAATTTCTTAATGAAATGAAAATTAGGTTTTGTTAGTTATAATTTTACTGAAATGTAAACAGCATAGTTTTTATTAGCATTAAAGATTGCGGCTACAATACCAACACATCAGCATTTGCGGGAAATTTCACTTTTCCTTTTAAAATATAAATGCCAAAAAGTGGGTCGATGCGCGGATAGCTTCTAAAGAGGAGTCCTTTTTCTGACATGGTACTCGTATGCTGCCGGAAAGACGGGAGAAATTTGTGAATAACGATGGACAATACGTGGAATGATCAAGTGGTAATTTATTTTTAATTAAACCCGAAGTTTTACTAAAAAAAGAACTAAAAATTAATGCACGATCCCAATATTTGAATCTTTAACTGTATAGTCTAATGCCCAAATTACGAAGATGGATTTACAGCCAAATGTTTGAATTAAATTTTTTTCTATTTTCTTCTATTTCGTTTGAGCAATAGACATTACCCTACATTTATTACCAAGTCGGCATAAAAAACACTGCTAATTTTTTTAAGAATACGGTATTGATTTATTTAAAATATAAAAAAATGAATTGGATTTATAATAAGTAAGAGTAAACTCTATTAATTTTAAGTTTTTATTCAGGAAAATTACATATACTTTTTTATTTATATTTCTAGATTAGATTAGATTTTTGACTATATTTTTCCTTCTTCACGGTAGCTAAAAGCAGTGACGACACGTCTAAGTGATTGATTTATTTTAATCCAGGAAATCTGAAAGCCTTCTTCAATTTTTTATGAGAATATTGAATTTTTCTTGCCTTTAAAACATTTATTTTATTGAAATTCGAAGACCAATTAAAAACTTTTAGTATTTTCTTACATAAAAGGTGATTTTTCAAGGTGAAATTTTAAATTTTGACAATTTAACCAAATTTGACAATTTTGGGATGACAACTTTTTACGTATTAAATTAGTAAAAGTTTATAATTTTTCTTTGGATTTCAATAAAATAAATGTTTTACAATCAAAAAAACATTCAATGTTCTCATGAAAAATTACAGAAATCCTCTAAGTTTGCCAGATTAAAAAAAAATCCAGGAAATTTCCAGGTTATCAAAGTGTTCAAGGTTTCAACTTCTCAAAGCCAAACCATTTAAAATGACTAAGGTTTAAAAAAAATTTTTTTTCAAACTTCACAAAGATTAGAAAAAGTTTTTGAAGATTTTAAGAGATTTCAAAAAGTTTCTGAAATATTCACAGAATTTTAAAAAGTGCTAAAAGCTTGCAGAATACACAAGAAAGTTTTCAACGATTTTATAAAGATTTCAAGCATTTAAAAAGGTTTCAAAAAATCTAACAACGGTTTCAGAAACATCAGATTTGACGTCAGATTTGAGAAGATTTGGAATGAGTTCGTTCTAGTTTTCGTCTGATGAATAAGATGGAGTATTTGGTGGTGCTGCGTGTCTGCTCTTCTGCTTTAAACGATTCAATTCTTCTTCTGACATCTGGCGTAATGCTGATCGTCTTTGATGGCGAGTGTTCGCATCTGGTTGTTGACGCAGTCCTGCTTCTGTAAAAAATAAAAATTTAAGAGGCTCTAGGATTGGAAGCGTCTTGATCAGGAATATATGACAGCTCCAGAAGGAGGGGGATGGGGGTACCGCTTGGCAGACATCCTACTGTCTTCCAGGCGGAGACCCTGGCAGTCAT
Organism: Acraspis erinacei; assembly: GCA_035041075.1. Taxonomy (NCBI): domain Eukaryota; kingdom Metazoa; phylum Arthropoda; class Insecta; order Hymenoptera; family Cynipidae; genus Acraspis; species Acraspis erinacei. The sequence goes on along the minus strand of JAWWLR010000166.1, from coordinate 28,495,451 downwards.
TCGCTGTGCTGAAACACTACAATCGACCTCCAAGGGGACGAGCAGTTCAAGAACCGGAAACTCCAAAGATACGACCTTGAAAGGGGCTCCCACTACTTTGCCTTTTAGATTTCATGGGTAATGCGTGAGAATGCACATCAGCCTAAAACGCGCAGGCGTACCTCGAACTCAAGGCGGGGCGCACTTGCGCGCGCCTGACTCTCAAATAGGGCAGAGGTAGAGGGGGAACAAATTTTGAAAGCTCCTTTGGAGTCGCGACACTCGTATCTGTAGAGCACTCATATCCTTGGGTATAGGTAAGTAATTTAATAGTAACTCATCAATTTGGTTGTAAATTATCTATTCTGTTGAAAATTTATATTTTCAAGTTAAAAATATAACTTTTTTGAAAGATCTCATCTTATTGGCATGAAAATTCATTCATTTTGGTTGAAATGTCTATTATTATATTTTTGATTTATAAACAAATTTAATTCAAATTAATACATAAATTGGAAAAAATTTTAAAACAATTTCAATTACTTTCGGTTGAAAATTTAATTATTTTTTTAATATTAAATAATTTTCCTTGATAATGTAATTTTTTTAAATTAAATGATTTTCTTAAAAAGTCATCCTGTTCCGTCAAAAATTAAACAGTTTTGTAAAAAAATCATCTTTTGGACTTAAAAATTCAAGATTTTGGTTGAAAAATGTTGTCTTCCTTGACTAAAAAATCTTTTTTGACTAATATTTCAACTATTTTGCAATAAAAATCTTTTTTTGTTCATATATCCATTTTTTTCCTTTTGTATTAGATTTAGCCTTTTTTGTTAACTTGGGACTTTAATATTCTAAAAAATTTTTGAATTTTAAAATTAAAAAGACTCATTTTCTACGAAAAAAGATGAATTCTTATCCAAAAATATAATTTTTGATATTTTAACCGAAAAATGTTTTTATTATAAATGAAAAATGATTTAATTCTTTAAAATAATGATTTTTCATCCAAACAGTTTGAATTATAACCAAAAAAGATAACATTTCTAACAAAAGAGATAAATTTTCAACCAAATAATATTTTCATGCGAAAAAGAACAAATATTTCAAACAAAATGTAGGATTTTCTACAAAAATAATTAAATTTCCTAACCCAAAAATACGAATTTTCAGCAAAAGAGTAAATTTTCAACCAAATAAATTAAATTTCTACTAATTTTTTTTCATTTCCGAGCCAAGAACAAGCCTCAAACTAGAAAGCCTTATTTTCAACCAACCAGTTACAATTTGTTGTCAAGAAAGATGCCATTTATAATTAAAAATATAAATTTTTGAGCGGCAAGCGTGGTGCTTACAAACAATATTTTTAACGATAAAAAGAGATATTTTGGTTTCCAATCTTATACAAAGCTACAAATTTTGCCTTCGTTTCGCGAACATTGGAGATCACTTCATCAAGGCTGACCTGAAACTGAGGTATCAGGTTATGTTGTTTTTATATATATTTTCTACTATGCCTGTGATTGGCCATAGAGCCCCAACATGGGGAATGGTCGAACCTAAGTGGCTAATCAAGTTTTGTTTTTAATCTGGGAGGACGGACAGACAAATCTCACAATTCAAAACTAATTTGGGAAAATAAAAATCCAAATCTATTTTGCATAATACAAACACTACTACCAAAAGAATATTTAAACTTCATCTTTTCCTATCAAAAAAACCCTTAGATTTGACATTTGGTCTACATTGGACCGCATATCTTTCGACCAATCCCAGCGGATTAAAAATCTGTCCACTCAAAAACAAAAAATAACCAGTAAGGCAAACAGGACTAACTTTTACAGTAAAAAAATCTCTGAACATCCTCTCAGCAGCGAATTGATTTCAGCCTTATCTAAAGAACAGAATTGTGCAGGACGGACGGTACTTTACGCCAAGCTCAAATTCCCTCCTCGAAATTAATTTTTAAACAAATTTTTAATCAATTAAAGAACAAAGTCGGAGTACAGACATCATAACATTACCCGCAGGCAAAGGCAACACACTAGTTATAATGAATAAAGAAGACTATACCAAGAAAATTATGTACCTTCTAACTGACTATAAATACAAAAAAACTTTAAAAGGAGCCCAGATAAACAACAGCAAAGAAAGCAAAAACTCTTCCCAAAGATTATAAACTTGACAGACAAATAATATCTAAACTTATACCTACCAATCTCATCTCTCCAAGACATTACGGGCTCCCAAAAATAAACAAAAATAACATTCCACTCAGACCGATCGTCAGCCAGACAAATTCACAGGCTTACAACTGAGCACCTTTTCCGGCTACCAAACTAAATACTTTTACAGAAAACTCTATCGCTCACGTCCAGAACGCATTTAACTTTATCAAAAAGATACAACAGATTCACATTCAATCCCAAGACATCATAGTGAGTTTCGACATAGTGATCATCATCTTTAGCACATCACATCACATCCTTACGAAAGTAAAAATGTCTGATACAATTTATATTATTAAATATTTTACAAACTTCCCTTCCAAGCTGATACCTTTGATAGAATACTGTCTCAATAATACTTACTTCTCTTTCAATAATCAATTCTACGAACAAACTTCGGGAGCAGCAAGGGGATCCCCAATCTCAACCGGTAATAGCCAACATCTTTATGGTACATCTAGAAACTAAAATCTTGAACCAATTCAAGCTTAATACGGAATTTTGGTTCTGTTACGATGATGAAACTTTTGTCATCTAGCGACTTGGACTAGATGAACTAAAAAAGTTTTTATATTTCATCAATCGATTACATCCTAATATGGAGTTTACCATCGACAAGGAACAAAACCGAAAATTGTCTTTCTTAGACGTATGAGTGTGCGAAAGAGCTGATAACACATTAGGACACGAAGTTTACAGAAAACCTACCTATACAAATAGATACCTACATGTCTCTTGCCACCATCACCTATCTCAAAAACAATCAATATCAACTCCCTTGTATACAGATCTGTCTCCATAACAGATAAAGATAACTCGCCAAAGGAATCACAAAACGTTAAACAAATGCCAATACAGAACGATTACACCAACAAACAAAATGATGAAGCAATACAAAAAATAAACTAGAAAAATCAAGTAAATATAACCTACCAAAGAAAGAGAGAGAAAAACGACCACCATCCTATCCTACATCCAAGGCGTCATAGAACAAATCGGAAGAATTCTCCACAAACACAACATCCAAATCCTATTTAAACCATCTGAGAAAATAGGATAACTACTAAATAACTCTAAAGACCTAAAGGAATAACTCTAACCCTAAAGGAGTATATAAAATCCCTTTTCTTGTGGCAAAGTGTATATTGGAGGAACCGAGAGAGCGGAGAGCCAACGTGTAAAGGATCCTGAGAGTACGAGGGGGGACCCAAAAGTAACGGGAATTGTGTTACAACTTTTTTATTGACAAATTTTTTCACACACAATTT
>JAWWLR010000166.1:28446816-28458736 GCA_035041075.1 Acraspis erinacei | reverse complement strand
ATGCACCCAAGGGTATTCAAACATGTGCTGTGCCGACGGTATTGAATAGTTTTTTACAAGAAAATCAATTAATGATGTTTAATCTTTCTAGTTTAAGGAGAAAAAGGTTTCAAAACAGTTTTTTGAAATTTAAAGTAGTTAAAAAAATCCTTTTTCGCTTCAATTAAATGAAAAGTGAAACACCGTACTTTGCGTGATTAAACTATTTTATTGATCTTAATCTGCGTATAAAAATTATAAAAATCAAAATGATGTGAAAATGACATAGAAAACCCAACTTGAACCAAACTTGAGTTCTAAATTCACTAATCGACGGCGCCATATGTTCCATTTTCTTGAATTTGGTACGTGTTGTCAAAGCGCAAATAAGTCGCTGGGTATTTGACACCCTGTATACCCTTTAAGGGTTAACGGACTACACCTTATACAACATAACCTAATGTTTAGTTTTATTCGTTTCTGAAATTTTTCTAGGGACAACTAGCAGTTTTGATAATATTTGGCTAACTCAAAAGGATTAAAATTATAAAAATATATAATTTTCGGAACGACTAGCCAAATGGTGAAAATAGGCCAGTCATCCCTAATTCCTATGTTTTGCGTGTGTACATAGCTCACGGTGTAGCCAAATTTAATGACTTCTTATTTTGTTCTGTTAAAATTAAGATGGAAAAAGAATTTATTTAAAACGGAAATAACAAATTGTATATTTTTATTACAAATTGATCACAATTTCAAATACAAGAAAGGTTTATTATGGTTCGTGCCGCGTTACATTGATGCAACGTTAGTTTGTTCAATTTTTCGCGACAATATTTGAGCTCTAGAAAAAACCAAAATTTCTTAAATAAATTATCAGTAATTGTCTGCAAATTGCATAGACAATTATAGAAATTTATACAACAAATTGCAATTGTTAAAATTTAATCAATTTTACAAAATGGAGTTCGATGTACTATCCATCTGAAATAGTGGAGTAAAACAACACAGTGGCAGAGTAACATTTTCAGCAGTTATTCTGACCCAGGTAGTTGGATGAGGCCGCCATCCTGCCGCTTCGCCGCACCATCTCAGTTTGCTGGCACAACTAACACCACCGTGTCGATTAAAATTGGGTGTCTCAGCTAACTAAGTGGATGGCGCCCCAGCGTCCAAAAAATTGGCCATAGTAACCAACTTACGGGTCAGCCTATCCAATAATTTCTCTGAGTGACTCCTTTAAAAATCTCTCAGAATCTTTTTAAATATCATTGAACTTGATAAAGATCTTATAAAATCCTTTCAAAAGTTTTGAAATTATATGAAATTTTTTAAAAGGCATGCAAATTTGTTTAATTCCTAAAAATCATTGAATCCTTAAAAATTCCTTAAATCTTTTTCAACATTTTGTAAAGTTCTTGAAATCCTGGGAAATAACCTAAAAAAAATTTAAACCCTTTGGAATTCCTTCAAATTCTTGAAATCTATTGCGAAAATTCCTTGAATCTGAAAATACCCTTAAATCTTTCAAATCCTTTGAAATTCCCTTCAAATTCTTAAATTCTATGAAAAATTCCTCGAAATATTTTAAGATATCCTAGTATCTGAAAAATTCTTTAAAATCTTTGGAAATAATTTGAAATATTTGAAAATCTCTTCAGATTTTTTAAATTGTTTGAAATCCATCTCTACTTGTGAATAAATTCTTTGAAATCCATTAAAATATTATAAAATCCTTTGGAATAGTTTAAAACATCCTTAAATTCTTAAATATTCCAAAATTCTAGGAAATTCTTTAAAACCGCCCGAATTTATTTTAAATCCCTGAACATTATTATAATTTCTGAAAATTGCTTAGAATTTTTTAAAGATATTAAAAATTTATTTATTTTAAATCCTTTGAAATTTTTTTAAATCCCTTGAAATTTTGTACGCCCTTGAAAATTCCTTGAAATCTCTTAAATCACCCTAAAGCCTCTATTGAGAATTCCAAATAATCGTTTTAAAATATACGAAAATGTTTAAAAAAATTTGTATGTTGAAAAATACCTTAAAGTATTTGAAAACCTCTTCAAATCTTTGAAATCCTACGAAATTCTTGAATTCTAGTGAATAAGTTATTTGAAGTTGGTTAAAATATTATAAAATCCCGTGAAATTAACGAAATCATAAATTAAAATGCCTTATTGAGAGCCTTTACAATTCTTTAGATTACTGAAATCCTGGGTAAACTTATAAAGTTCCTCAGAAGTTACTGAAAAATTAATTTAAATATTTGGACAAGTTGACAATTTTCTGAAATTCCTAAAAATATTTTGAAATATCTTAAAATTTCATTAATATTTAAAAATATCTTCAAATCTTTGAAATCCTAGGTAATCTCTCAATTTGTCTCGAATAAATTCTTTGAAATCCCTCGAATAATTACTAAATCGCTTGGAATCTTTCAAAATATTCTTCAACCCATTGCTCATATAAAATCCTTAAATATCTCCCGAAATTCTAGAAAATTCTTTAGAACAGCAGTAATTTTTGTATTAATCGCTTAATATTATTAAAATCCTCGGAAATCCCTTGATTTTTTTTAAACTCTTGATAATTACTTGGAATCTTTTTAAATAACCTACGATCTTTAAAATCGTTTAAAATCTTTGGAAACTGAAAAAAACCTTGAAATATTTCAATACCTATAAAATTGATTAAGATTAATCTCTCTCTTATTGAGAGTATTTCAAATCCCTGAAAATTACTGAAATCCTCGTTAACCTTATAAAATTCTTTTAAATATTTTTGTAAATCTTATAAATCCTCTGAAATTCTTTTAAACTCTGACATTCTCTGAAGTCCCTTGGAATAATTGAAAATACCCTTAAACTTTTAAATCCTATAAAATCTTTCAAAATGCTTATGAATTTTATTAAATCTTTTGCAATCCCTTACATTTTTTTAAACCTCTTTAAATCCCTTGAAATCTTTCATCTATAATTAATTCAGGTTAAATTTCTTGGACTTCCTTAAAATCTTTAAAATCCTTTAAAATTATTGAAAAGCATTTAAAAGCTTGAAATATTCCTTAAAATAATTAATATCCTTGGAAATTCTATGAATTCCATTGAAAAATTGCTGAAATCCTTTGCAATGCTCTAAATCTTTTAAGATCTGTTGATATCCTTTTTGGTCTTTGAAAAAATTTGATGATGGGTTTTATGGCCGGTCTGCTTAACTTTTACTGGATCGGTTGGTGAATTCCAGACATTCCTAGTTCGCTTCTGACCTCTAATTTTTATCAATAAATAATGATATTTCAATTTTTTAAATCTGAAGGTATTTAAAGAAAAAATCCTTACATTTTTTCAGACAAGACAAAAGAACCCTAAGTTAAAAAATGTCCGATAAAATTATTTAATGAATTGATGAATGAAAAATTATGTTATTCTTAATGATAACACTATTCTCGATAAAGATCGAAAATAAATATATATTAATAAATGACAAGAAAAGGAATTTCAGAAATAAAACCAGGAAAGTTGAAACATTTTTCTGTATTCTTACAAGTAGTTACATTAGAACGATATTCTTAATTCATCCTCCTTAACATATCATATGATATTAACAGCTGCAATAACATTACAATTTATAATATACAAAGTCGAAGTTGATATCGATCAGCATTTTAATTAAATGAAAAAGCGAGATAAATCTGAGAAAAATGACCTTAATTATTAATCCTTATTTAAAACAATATGTCACTTGAAGTTAATCAATAATATTTATAATGTTTTTTTATAATTTTATTTACCTTACGCTCACTTCTCGTAATTTACTCTTGAAGTTTCCTACATTCTTTGAGATGGTTTAACTAATATACATTCTCGTTAGGAGTAACGAGATTTTAACACGACATCGCCACACTTTTTATCCCTTCAGAAATTGAGTTTTTTATATAAATTATGTCATGATCATACCACACGTCATTAATACGAAAGTTTTAAATTCGTTATTTAAATTTCACTAGATAAAACATTGCTGTCATCTAACTATTAAGCTCTAGTTTTCAGAGTTTAATTATTCCTTTAATTTAAAAACGGTAGACCTTGCCTAAATAAAAAATAAATAATTGGTTATTGACTAACCTTGAAATTCTTATATTAAAGAAAAGCGAGAAAACTACTTTAAAGTGAATACATTGTTTGATATTGAAATTAACATGTGGTATTTTCATCAAAGTGTTACTTTTATCTAAAGAATATTACAAAGTTTGCAACAATTCATTATAGAAGACGGTTTCATTTACAAGCGATTTTTTTTATTTAACATTTAAATAAAAAATAACTTCACAATAGTTTTGGCATTTGAGATTACCTTAATTCATTTTCTAAATATCAACCATTTAAAAAATTTAATTCGCATAATGGATGCTGATAACTTTTAATAAAAATTGTTTTTCAAATATTATTTTTTACATTTTTTAACTGGCGAATCTCAAATGCCATGCATTCGAAGTCGTCGAGTATTCTTGAAACAGAAATCTCCTTCAGAAACATGGACATAGTAGATTGCTCTCGAGGATTATTATTGGAGAGCTGGAAAAGGGCGACTTTCTTTGTCGAGAGTCGTGAATTTTCCTTCAGTTAAATTCTTTTTTCTCATTCTCTTACATATTATTTTGTCTATGAACATTAGGGTGGCCCTTATTTTCGGAGCAGTGTTGCGGAGCTACCATATTACTTAAATAAGTAGTACGATAGTTCCAGATCAATCTAAAAAATTCTATAACCCCCTCCTCACACTAATCCCCTCCCCCGCCGCGTGAGTAACGCCAACCCCGAAAGGGAAACGGCTTAATGGTGTAATAATAATCAAGTCAATTTAGAAAGATTTAAAAACATGAAAAAATCGTTAAATTTAGTCAGCTCGAAATGAGCTTAGAAAAATGTAAGGGCACTCAAAAGCTATGCATACCGAAATTTCGATTAAAAAAGACCCTCCCCTTCCCTCTAGAATTCTTACCGAAAAAAATCGAAATATTTGTACAAAAATTTGGGTACACATAGGGACGGCCTTAAGCAAAAACTAAAAAAAATCTTTAAGAAAATGGATTAGAAATAGAACTAGAAAATTAATAAGAAATAAGGCTGAAAAAAAGAATATTATAAAAAAACTATGAAATTCCATGAAATCTGATATTTTCTAAAATTTGGAAAATTTATGAAAATATCTTGAAAACTTTTAAAAACCCACCAAATCATTGAAATCCTCAGAAATCTTATAAAATTTCTAAGAATGTTTCAAAATATTCCATATACTTATAGTTCTTATGAAAGCGTTCGATATCTTCCGAAATTCTTGCATGCAAATTTTTCCAAAATCCATGAAAATCTCTTGACATTTTTTATTCTCTTGAAAATTCCTTATAATCCTTTTAAAATACCCTAAAATATTTAAAAACTTTTAAAATCTTCTGAAGTACCTTGGCATTTTTTAAAGTTTTTGAAAATTGCTAGGAATTTTCCAAATCTCCTTAAATCTTCCAAATTCTTTGACATCACTTGAAATTATTGAAATCTATTTTAATACCCTAAGATACTTTAAATCGTGTAGAATCCTTTGAATGCCCTTGAAATTTGTTAAAGCTCTTGAAAATTAATTAGAATCGTTTAAAATATCCTCAAATCTTTGTAAAAACCTTGCAATATTTGAAAGTCTATGCAATCCTAGTTCTTTAAACTTCATACAAATATTGTAAAAACCCACGAAGTCACATGAAATCTGATATAATATTTCCTTTAATACTGTAAAATTGACTAAAATACTTTGAGAGCTTTTAAAATTCCATAAAATCCTCAGGAATTTAATAAAGTCAATTGGAACCTTAAAAAATATCCTAAAATCTTATAGATCTTATTAAGTCGGTCAATATTTTCCAAAATTCTAGGAAATTCCCTAAAATTCTTTAAAATCGTTTCAAATTTTGGAAATAAATTATGAATGTTTAAAACTTTTAAAAATCGTTGAGAGTGCCTTGAAATATTTGAAAATCTGTGAAATCCTGTAAAATACCTCAGTTGTTGTAAATAAGTTTTTTTTTATCCAATGAAATATTATAAAACCCCATGAAATCGCAAAAAATCTATTGATATTTTTTGGGATCTTGGAAAATTGATTAAAATGCCTTAGGAGCTTTTTAGATATCCTAAATGCTAGACTCTGTCTCATCTTTCCATATCTTCCGAAATTCCAGCAAAGTCTTTAAAACTTCATGATAATTATTTTGAATCTCTTAAAATTCTTAGAAATTCCTTCAAAATATTTAAATATCTTGAAAATGACTTGGAACAATTTTAAGAACCCCTGAAATCTTTTAGATCCTTTGGAATTCCTTCAAATGATTGAAATCTGTTAAAAATTCCTCTGAATTTTTTGAAGTATATTTTTCTATATAAAACAAATGAAAAATGTCAGTGTTTCCTTCAGTATATGTAAACTATATGTAAATTTTTCACCTGAGTACCCTAAAATATTTTAATTATTTATAAATTTGTTGAGATCTCTTGAATCTTTTTATAGCCCTAAAATTTTTCGAAATAATTCAAGAACATTCAGTAGTATTTATAGTTCTGAATTCAATAGTGGCTAACCCATGGGTTAATATATTGGAAGGGAAGTGATCTTTTTATTTTATGAAATTATTATAGTGACTTTATCTTTAAAAATTGACTAAAATTAACTGCGCGGCATCCCTGATTATTTCTGATAAGTACTTAAATTGCTTCTTACAGAAATTCCTTGACTTTTGCAAAATTTTGTTCAAAATATCTGACTTTTCCCTGGTTTCGAGGTTTTCCCTGACCTGCGGCCACCCTGGTTTGTTAAAAGAAGGTGCGAGGATGGGTCACTCGATACGTGCTATCATCTCTTATTCTCTTCCTCTCAGCCATTTCATGCTGCCGATGTATTCCGTTTGTTCGCAGTCCGTGACTAATATGTCGTCGAGTGTGACTCGTGTTCGTAAGTCAAAAGGGGTCTAAGTGCCAAAATCAATAATTTGGACTTGGTGATGAAACCTTGTGGTATCACACTCTCTTCCGCAAAGGACTCTCGCTAATATCTCATTGGCATCATATTTTAATACGTGCTAAACTAGAGAAAAGCCTTCATCTCCTGGAAAGCTAGCATCTGGAACCGGGAAGCATCAAGTACTAAAATCTGTAATAAGATAATTTTTGAATTTAGTCCGCTTTGATTAACATTTTCGCAAATCTTCTTTTCTGAGTATAAAATTTCCTTGATATTCCTTCATCGTCTTTGTGTGAATGTATATTCAAGGAGGCAAAAGAAACGTAATATTCTTTCGTCGTAGGGAGATTCGCACACAAGACTGTAGGTGCGGCTTGATATCTAGCAGTGCAGCCTCCTTTCTCAGTGATACATTGTCCGGGACTTCGTTCCACCTATATTTCAACCTTACACTTGTATCCAGGACCACGTACGGTAAAATCGAGCATGCACACGTACGAGCAAGTAAATTGTGAATATGATAATGCGAGCTCACAATCCGATTCGGTATTTCAGCGGCGTTTCCCCGATTGCCCGACCATTTGTTCGGAAAGCTCTTCTCTCCACGCGACAGCCTGACGAATGGGAGATATTCCCACTTTCCTACTCAACTCTCCCAATTTCTGTTTTTCTCGTCACTTTTTATCCTGTTCCCCAAGATACCTTCAATCGTTTCGAAATGCCCAAATCTTAGACGCACTCGGTGCAGAACGAGATCATTCTCATCTTACAGTAAAATATTATCACACTGCGCATCAAGCTTGTAACCTGAATTATAGATTCACACGAAATGAAGTGTTTTGTAGGAAAAATCGATTTGTTACTACATACACACCTTGGACTCACGCCACTGTTGACTGACACTTTTTTTGAGGACACAACTATTTTGTTTCAAGACATTTTAGTACGAATTTTGAAGTAGGAATTTTTAGCTCATTTTATAAGATTCTAAGAAATAACAAGAGATTTCAAGGTATTTTAATGTATTTCTAGAGAACTTAAAGGAATAAATTAAATGAAATTTCAACGGACTTTAAGACATTTCAAGTGATTTCACCATGTTTAAGGGATTTATAGGATTTCAAAAAAATTAGAAGATTTCAGGGGATTTTAAAGATTTTAAGGGACTTGAAAATGTTGTTAGGTTTTCCAGGAACTTTGAGAGGATCTCAACAGATTTAGGGGTTCCTACAAGATTTTAGCAGATTTCAAGTATATTGTATACCAGTTTTCAAAAATAGTTCCTTCGATTTAATATTTGAAAATTGCATGATACTATTTGCTATTGTTTTTTAAAATTTATACTACTATGGACATTAGTTTGAATTTATGAAATGTTTCCGAAGTATGTTTTTTTAAAGGCACAATACTTAGAAATGATACTGAAAGAAGAATTTCATCCCAATACCATAAAGAAATCGTCTAAATTTTATTAATTTTAGTCTATCTAGCTATAATTTATCCCCCATTACTTTTCCCTCACTTTCTGCTACATAAATCTTAGAAAATTGAAAATCTGAATCCAGCGCGATTTTTCGCAAGATCGGATTCGTGAATCGATTTGGGTAACTCACGGTTTATGGTTTAAAAAAGTCCATTAACGTCGGTTTGAAATCGCCATTAGCTTGCCGCAAGACGACCGCATTTTCCGAGCCATAAAGATCGGATATTGCAAAAATTATTCAGGATAATTTAAATTGATGTATCAATTCCACTCACCCTCTTCTGGGACCATTCCTTTTTTTCTCTATCTCGCTTTTAAGACGGAGGGGGGTCCCATTTGAGGTGGTGGTTTCGCGAGAAAACAAGGGTATAAATTATGTACAGATAGGTTCTATAATTTAAATTGCACCCGGGCTTCGATATCGCGCGAGCGAACTCGACGCTGGCACACGCGTCGTAAAATTCAAATCAGCCGCCATTAATCCTTCGCGGAATCGTTACTTTCCCAAAAGGAAAATTGTAACGTCTTAATCGAGAAATTGAATTTGTCGAGACTAATATTTATCATTCCGGGTGGCCACAGGTCAGGTGAAACCTGGAAATCCTAACCTGGAAACCTGGAATTTTGCTGCTCAGGTTAAGTCAAGGAAATTTAGGCATTAAAAAAAATGCCAAAAGTTAGGAATTTCTGTAAGATTCGTTTTAAAATACTGTCAAAAATAATCAGGGCAGTTGCCATTTAGTCATTTTTTTCCTTAAATCACTTTTTAGGCATTCTTTAAAGATAGAGTAAATGCAGTCAATTTTAAAAAAAAAAAACAAAAATATCACTTAAGACTTGAGGCTATATTTATAAAATCCACAGAATTTTTAAGGACTTAATTTCTGGTAGAAACTCATATTTTTTCTAGATAAAGGGAGTATAAAAACTGGAGTAGTTATTTGTCACAAATAGGGCATTTAAAAAAATATGAAGGTATTTAAAAAAAAATTCCAAGGAATGTTTTCAGATTTCCGATGATTTCTAATATTTTAAAGGATCTCGAAGAACTTATTTAAAAGAAGTGTAGAATTTCTGAGTATTTCAAGGATTTAAAGAGATTTTAAAATAGTTTTTAGAACTAATTTGAATTCATTTGGAATTGACCCTGAATTTTTCAAATTTATTTGAATTCTTCCATATTTATTCAATTTTACTCAATTCAATAGATTTGTTTTAACCTTTTAAACTCACCTTGAACTCTTCGGTATTTCATGAAATTATTTCATATTCGTTTTCAGTCTATAAAACTAATTGCAAACTTGCTGAATACAATTACGCATTTTTATGAATATCATCGAATTCTTCCAATTTCCAAATATTTTAAAGAATTTTAAAGATTTCAGAATATTTTTTAATATTCCAATAAATTTCCAATTGATTTCGATAACTTGAAGGAATTTCAAAGAATTTGAACAATTATGGATTATTTCAAGAATTCCAAGACATTTTCAAGAACTGTAAATAATTTGAAGAGATTCCAAAAGATTTTACATGATTTGAAATATCGAAGGGTATGTTTTATAGGTTTCAATAATTTGAAGTAATTTAACCAGAGCTTTAAAAAATGCAGAGGTTTTTAACCAATTCTACAGGATTTAAAATATCTTAGGGAAATTTTTAATATATTTTAATAGTTTAAAGTGATTCCGAAGGGTTTTAATGATTCAAGGGTATTTTAGAAAATTTAAAGGAATTTTCAAGTGCTTTAAAATGTTCCAAAATATTTTCAGTTGATTTCAGCAATTTATTTGGATTTCAAGGGATTTGACACATTTTAGGGCATTTTAAATTATGCCGAGACATTTTCAAGGGTTTGGAATAATGGAGGGCATTTTAAAAGATCCCAAAGAATTTTTTTATTGATTTCGATAATCTCACAGGATTTTAGAAGATTTTTAATATTTCAGGGTGTTTAAATTATACCAAGGCTAATGTAACAAATTTCAAAGTATTTGAAATATTTTAAGGAATTCTAAAAGATTTCCATGAACTTTTACATCACTTCAATCATTTAAAGAAGTCCCAAAGGTTTCTAAAAATTGTATGGTACTTTAGGATTTTCAAGAGATTCAAAGAATGTCAAAAAATTTCCAAGGATTTTAATGATTTTAAGAGATTTAAAAGAATTGGTTGTAAAGAATTTCATAGAATTTTAGAAGATATGCAATGATTCTACGGGATCTATAAGGTTTTAAAATATTTTTAAAGATATTTTAGGTAGTCTTAAAAGATTCCAAGGAGTTTTTGATAGATTTCAGTAATAATTTTAATATCAAGGGATTTCAAGGATTTGAAATATTTTACTTTTCTATTTTAATCCGAGAAATTTGCAAGAGCTTTAAATAATATCAAGGTATTTTACAAATTTTAAAAGATTTAAATATTTAATGGAACTTTAAAAGATTCTAAGGATTTTTGAAATTTATTTCAGTAATTTAATGGGGCTCCAAAGATTTTGAAATATTTTAGGGTATTTTAAATTATACCAACCAATTTTCGATAGCTTTACCAGATTGTAAGAGATCTCTAAAGATTTTAAAGGATTTTACATACTTTATGGTATTTCGAAACATACGACGGAATTTTTATTGATTTTAATCATTTATTGCGATTTCAAATGGTTTCAAACATCTAAAAGTACTATAAATGATTCTGTGGAATCTTAAATTGATTTCAATCATTTAAATTAATCTCAAAGTTTTTAAAATATTTTAGGGTACTGTAAGAGTTTGAAGAAATGTTCACAATTGAAAAAAATGCAAGGATTTTAGTGATTTTAATGGATTAAAAATAATTTTTATGCAATTGTAAACAATTGTATAGAGTTTTTAAAGATATGGAATGATTTTAATAATAATTTCTAATTTATTTGAAATTCAGCTTTAATTCTCCGTTATTTATCCTAAATTCTTATATATGCTTTTGAATTCTTGGGAATTCCCTTTGAATTTTTCGAATTCACTTTAATTCTTCTATATTTATTAAATTCTACTTAATTCAATGGATTATTTTTTAGTTTTTATGTAGCCCCAACTAAAGCCTTTTTAAACTAATTTTTAATTCTGAGACATTTCATCAAATTCTTTTGAATTCTCTAGCATTTATTTACACATTTCAGATTTACTGAATTCAATGCTTTTTTCATTTTCTTTTTAAATTTAATTCAATTCCCTTGAATTTTTTATTCACCTTGCAATTTTATGAATATTATCGAATTTTTCTCATTTTTCCCCAATTCTTTTAAATTCACTGGAATTTTATTTGATTAATCCTTAGGCATTTCATCAAATTCTTTTGAATTCTTTTGCATTTTTTCACTCATTTCAGATTCACTGACATTAATGCATTTTTTCGTTTTTTTTTCAACTGTATTCAATTGCCTTTAAAATCTTTTAATTC
>JAWWLR010000166.1:28427921-28446716 GCA_035041075.1 Acraspis erinacei | reverse complement strand
ATTCGCCTTGCTTTTTTGTGAATATTATCGTCACATTTGGACTTTGGTTCCTTTTACATTTTAAATATGTGACTTTTCAACTTTTTCAAGTAAATTAGAGTGTGGCAGATCCAATAATAATAAATTAACAATTTATAGATTAAAATCACTTTACATTTTAATGCAGTTCTTCATTCAATTTCTAGTTTTGAAAGCAGATACTAAAAGATTGAATTCTATCATTTTTTAATTATATTGATATTAATTTTCAGTTGATAAATTAACGTTGGAGATTTACAGTATATCTGTTAGAAACCCATGATTTTTTTCTAGATAAAGGATGTGTAAAAACGAGAGAAGTTATTTGTTATAAATAGGGGTAATTCGTTAAAGGGACCTGTGGTTCGAACTCCGTCTGCTAGTCTGCTAGTTTTTGCTATCGGTTATAAATTACCCATTGCGATATTTCTTATTGTTAGCGGGGTGCTACCGAGTGCGTCTGAGGGCTTTGATCGGTCAGACTCTATATCCAGTGTCGCAGTCGTTAATCAAAGATAGTCTATTCCGTGAAGGGTCTGCAAGTTGGCTCCCCTTGAAGATCCCCCTTCGCGTTTGAATCACCCTCTTCTCTTTTCTCAATATCATAATTGATCAATCTTTTCACTCGAACCGGTATCAATAATAATTTTTAATGTTTACTGTATTTTACCTTTATTCAACATTTATAATTTTTTTCGTTTTTTTCAAGCAATTTCTCCTTTTTCTCTTTTTTTTTTGCTTAAATGCGAACTAAATTAATATAACCTAATAAGAAAATCCAAAATTTAGGTTTAAGATTGAAGTATTTTGTTGAAAATTCGTTTCTTAAGTTACAAAATAATCTTCTTAACTGCAAATCTAGTTACACCATTTTTTGCTGAAAATTGGTATTTTTCAATGAGGAATTGAACTATTAAATTTTTCATTCTAAATTCATCTTTATTGTCTGAAAATTCAATGCATTGATTGAAAGTTGAACTACTTTGTTAAAAATTCATTTTGTTGAATGAAGATTAAATTAACTTGTTAAAAAATTTCGTTCATTTTTAGTTAATAATTAATTACTTTAACTGAACATTTTACTATTCCATTATTGGTTGAAAATGGATCCTTTTTACTTTGAAAATTCAACAATATGGCTAAAAATCATGTATTTTGTTATAAATTCGACTGTTTTGGTTGAAAATTTAACTATTATAGGGGAAAAATTTGTCTGACTGATAACGATTTTTTTCCACTTTAAATGTAACTATTCCAATTCAGGTTGAAAATTAATCGTGTTTAGCTTAAAATTAAACTATTTGACTAAAATATGTACTTTTTTGTTGGAAATTTGTCTTTTTTGTTGAATTAATATTCATATTTTCGTAGAAAACTACTTTTTAAATGAAAATTAATTTTTTTGGTTAAAAATTCATACTTTTGGGTTCAAAGCTCAACTGTTCTTTATAAAATTCCCCTTTTTGGTTGGGAAATTCAATAATTTAGTGGAATTTTTTGTCTCTTTTTCTTGTTGTACATTTATCATTTTATACTTATAAATTGGTGTTAGGGTTTTGCCCAGGTGAAATAATAATATTAAAGTTTTATCTTGTCGTTTGTGTGTATACTGGCCGTAGTTTCTTTTATTGTGTTTGAACGTGTTTGATATAAAATTAAATTACTTTTTGGTTAAATTATCAACTAATATATTTTTCATTGAGAATGATTTTTTTATGAAATTCGACGGTTTTTCATTTAAAATTAAAATATCTTTTTAGTTGAAATATCAAATACTATATTTATTGTTTAGAATTATTATTTTTAAATAAAAATTAGACTGATTGTTTGAAAGTTGAGCTTCTTTTCTAACATTTTATTGTTCTTACAGATTCATCATTATAGTAGAAAATTTAATTACTTTTTTGAAAATTTAACATTTTTGAATATTCGTCTTTTTGTTTATAAAATCCGTCCTTTCGGATTTAAAAATTCACCTGTCTTCTTAGAAATTCATCCTTTGGATTTGAAAAATCAACTGGATTTAAATGTAACTGATTCTGATCAATAATTAATTTTTGTTTTATTTCAAATTGGATTGGATGGTTGAAAGCTCATCTTTTTAGGTAAAAAATTCGAGTATACGGTTAAAAATTCAACTATTTAGTTAAAAATTTAATTATCTTATTGAAAATTCAATTATTAGGTTGAAAAGTCATATCTTCTTTCTCTTTTGATTGAATATTCATATTTTCTAGTAAAAACTTTCTTTGTTAAGAACTCATCTTTCTTGTTTTAAAAATTCGACCATTTTGTTGAAAATTCTACTATTTCGTTAAACGCTCATCTTGCTTTGAAAATTCGTCTGTGAAGGTTGAAAATTCAACTACATATTTAGTTTAAAATTCATCTTTTTTACTTAAAACTTCAAAAATTTTTTTGTAAATGAAACTTTTTTGTCTAAACTTAATTTTTTTGTTTGCTGAAAATTCAACTATTTGGTTCAAAATTCATCTTTGTGTGTCGAAACTTCAACTATGCGGTTAAAAATTCAACTAATTTGTCAAAAGGTAATCTATTTTGTTTATTACACTGCTTTATTTAAAGTTAGTCCTTTTTTATTGTAAATTAATATTAATTGGTAATGAATACTATTTGGTTGAAAATACAACGTATTCATTTCTACTTGAAATCTTAAGCGTTTCATATTTAAATCAAAAAGATGCCTATGCATTCGTTTTTCCCAAAAGAATTTAATCCCCTGTTTTCGAGAAATTTTATGAGCATTTTTGGGCTTTTAGGTCTGTTAAAATATTGTTATTCACTTTTAAGTGTTTACCAAAAAAAATCGAAGAAAAAATTTAGCTTAAAAATTAAGGGTGGGTATTTGGATCTACAACTTAATCTGGGGTGGTTTAAGCTTTACGACATGATTTTTTATGACGAAGAGGGAAAGAGGTGACAAATCTAAAAAATAGCATGACGTAGTTTTTAAATGGCCCCTTTACTAATTTAATTATATGCGATTTACCCATAAGTTTATAGTTGACGATAGTAATTTCAAAAGATTGGTATACGTATTGCATTACGTACTGCTGGTAATTTACAATTTAAATCGGCTCACATTATAGAGAGCACAACGATTGTAGTGTGGAAACTCCCCACAAGAAGGAATGCTTTTCATATGTTGTGTATCAAACGTGTATAATAACGTAACAAATAACCACTTTAGGTGGTACCGGTTGACGTAGGAGCATTCCTGCGCCGCGATATTACGGCTAATGTCTAACGTCACTTCTCCGAGACACTATATACGCCCTTAGTTACCCTTTACATTCAAATCCCAGAATACCATGTCTAGATTTCACCCATTTTGTCATTAAAAACAATTCTACAAAATTTGAACGCGATCATTGTCATTTTAGATTCAAGAATCGTGGTACTACACATAAAAAATTAGTGAAAGTAGGCGCCGAGAAAAAACGTTTTGTTTTTAGGCGCACGGCGCCTAAAAATGCGTTACGTAGTTTATTTAGACGTTAACTAAGTTATTGAAACCTCCTCGTCCCATACTTTCACTCCTCTACTCCTGCTACATTCTCGTACTTACGCTCTCCTCTCCAAAAACCTTAACATTTGCTTTCCCTCTCTTCCCCAACTTCTTCCTCGTCTACTTCACCCTCTCCTCACTTCCCCAGATAATATTCGCCTTTCCCCTTTGTCAACCCTCACTTCTCCTACTTATTCATTCCCTCACTTCCCTTCACTTCTCATCACTTCTCTTCCCTATTACAACTTCCCCTACCTACATTTCTCCTCAAAAGACAAATTCAAGGAGCGTCTAAATATTTTTGTAACTCGTGACACGTCTCTGCTAAAAAAATACAAATCCCTGTCGACACATTAAAGATCGTCGATACAAAAAAAATGAGTATTTTTCATCCGAAAAGTTAAATTTTCGACAGAAAAGTTTATTATCAACCAAGGGAGAGGAATTTTCAACCATGAAACATCACCTTTCTACCATGAAAAGTGAATTTTTAATTCAAAAGGACGAATTTTCAACAAAATATGTGTTATAAAAGATTTCTGGTCTACAATAGAGTCGGTTTAACTTTTGATTTTAGTGATTCGCAGTGATGAAAATATCTTACGTAGGAAATTATTTTGACTACGTCTCCTTCAACCCAAAATACTTTAAGTAATTTACCCACGGCCCGTTACTATATAATGATTTCGCCTTAACCTCTAAAGGGACAAACTTACGAAGATCAAGATGAGATGAAAATTATACCAATAAATTGAAATGCAATAAAGTACAGAATTTTGATGTTTATTAAATTACGAATTAGAAATCGAAAGAGAGATAATAGATATAAATTTAGGCGCCTATTTTGCACTCATAAATACTTTGAACTAGGTAAGAAAACAGGTTTCGGGATACAGTGGTTGATTTTCTAATTGGTTCCTCTCCAAAAGTGGTTTTGACAGGGCTGTTGGAGTTCCTTTTTTGTCGACTGCTAATGGTACACTCATTATAGGTGGTTATTGCTCGGTTCCAAATGCCCGGAGTCTATCTGATATTTGAGTTTTATTAAAAATGGAATCCAACCTGTCGATGTGCTGTTGGGCAGACCTTTAGGCCCTATATTGAATGTCGACAGAAAATGATGGTATAATTCTGATCCTGGTGTTATATAGATCAGTTTATCTTGTTATCAGAACCAAAAACTTGACAACCAAAAACTTTGCAGCGGAGAATGTAGCAAGCGAAATTAATCGCTATCTAGTTGTCTAGGTCTGGAGTCGTTGTACCTGGAGGGGCTGTCCTGGAAGTTCAGGAACTGGTCTATGTTCCACTCTCCATAATGTGTCGTTTCTGATTTTTATCACCTGCATCCGGAGATTCGTAGACAAGAAGTCTTTTTTTTAAACGGTATATAGAAAATACAAGATGTCTAAACTGCGCTTGGTTATTACTACGGAGCGACTCTCGATTTTATCCTGATGAATGGACGCGCTGGTTTGTGCCTTTTTTGCTTTTTGCAAATACATCATCCTTTTATAATATAATTTTAAATAATATGGTTATAATTCTTCACATGACGTGACAGAATCATCAGTGGACAAGGAGACCGAGATTTTATAGATCGAAATGATTTTATACACTTATCTTTGTTGTTTCTAAACCAGAAGGATGAGATAAGAAGACTTGGGAAGAACGTTCAAAGAATTTATCTGCAATACGTAGCTGTGAAAGTTAACGATAAGATCCAAACGAGCTTACAGGGAGGTTCGTAAGCGTGCTTGAAGGAACTCCCGAGATATCTTACAATTAAAGCAAAATCCATTAAGGCACGCTGGTAACGCGCGAACCACAAACACCCCACGCACGAAACACTGCCCGCCCTGGTGGGGAAGTAGGAATTTAGAACGTGAACTTCTCGCTCTCACTGACTTACGAAATACGAATAACCTCCGACGCCATCTCGAAGTAATGCTGAGAGTTTGCGGTGGCTTTAAGGTCCTTCGTTACTTACGAGAACTTACGAGATACTTCTCCCAAAGCTCCTGAATCGTAGAGATTTTAACGACTCTTGTGAACAAATTTTCATTCAGTTTGATCGCATTATTTATAAAAAATCATCTCAAATTTACAGTTTTTGACGCTTTACCAGTCAAAAATCATTGATAAGCTTAATAACCTTGATTTCACCGCAAATGTCAATATCGCTGTGATTGGTTGGAACTTTCGCAATCTTGACTTGATTGACAAAATCATTTTCAATTTGGCCGACTTATGTCTGGATCATGCCCAATTTTACTTTAATGGATCCTTCCCAATCTTGCTTTCATTGCTTGGATTGTTCCAAATATTTATTTTTATTGGCTAAATAATTTCTAGTCTAGCCTTAATTGGCTGGATCTATCCAGTCCTGGCTTTATTGGCTAGATTTTTTTCCAGCCTTGCCTTGATTGGCTGGAACATGTCCAATCTTGACTTTATTATCTGAATCATTCCCAATTTGTCCTTGATTGGCTGGATTGTTTCAAATGTTGCTTTCATTGGCTAAATCATTTCCAATCTAGAATTCACTGGCTTGATCATGTCCAATCTTCACCTTATTCGCTAAATCATTTCCAATCTGGCGGGATCGTATGACTGGTTGGATCATGTGCAATCCTGACTTTATTGGCTAGATTTTTTTCCAGTCTTGCCTTGATTGGCTGGACCATGTCGAATGACTTTATTATCTGGATCATTCCCAATTTGTCCTTGATTGTTTGGATTTTTCCAAATGTTGCTTTCATTGGCTAAATAATTTCCAATCTAGAATTGACTGGCTTGATCATACCCAATCTCGATTTTATTGGCTAAATTATTTCCATCTTGCCTTCACTGTCTGGACATTCCCAATCCTATCTAAATTGGGTGTATTATTACAAACATTGCTTACCTTGCGCGTTACTTCCATAAAATTGGTAACCCCTTACCGTTACTCTCTCTCCTCCAATAATTCGTTATCGTTACTGAAAAAAATAACGCGTTACCTTGGCGTTACTTTTTATGATATTTTTGGAAGGTAATTTCAAATTCCAAAAAGCTTTAGATAGTATTTTATTTTTTTATTTGTTTTTCTTTTAATCAAAATAGTTCTTTAAAAAGTTCATAGCTCAAACGAAATATTTTCACAATAAGAAAGATCCTGCTATGCCGAACAATAATTCTGATCTTGACATCCATTTCTTTAAACTCAAAAGTTTCTGTTTAAGGAATGGACCCTAGGAACTTTATGCGGACTACGCGATTCTTCAAGCCAGGAGATTTTTTTTTCTAAAAATATATTTTTCGCATGTTCCTCGTAAACGATGCAAGATAGCACGAAAGAGCAAGAGTTATTTTTATTAGAAATTTTTTAGATGTGCAAACTTTTTATCAAAATATGTTTGTATGTATCTTTCTTGGTTTCCTAGAAAATACAATAATATTACATTTTTAATAGAATTTTCCTGACCGCAAAAATTTCTTATCCCGCATAAAAATTATGAGTAGAGGAGTACTTTATAGCAGGCCAAGTAAAAAAAATCGCAAATAATATAAGTGTAGGTCTTTTATGAAAATCGACTCTTTTATATTTTTGATCAAATTGTCGCCACTTTATTAATTTTGAAATAGCACGGTACAACTACTCCCTACAGAATCCAGAAACAAAATTCAAATGTCTATATTAGGTAAAAAAGTATAGAGATTCAAAATCCAAATTTTTCGAATTTTGAACAACAGGCATACAAATTTTAATAATTTTTGATAATAATATTTTCTAAGCCATTACGGATATTATCCGTAAGTATGTGTAATTTTTTTCTTAAATGTGAAATATACGTGTCGACTAATTTCCTATAAAAACAACACATTTCGACGTTGAGAGATATTGCAGCTTAAGGCTAGGTTTCCTGTCTGATTTCGAATGATTCGATACATATAAATATCGGAGATATTGCATTTTTTAAATTTGTTAAAAAGACATATTTTTTGCATGCAAATTTAGTTATAGCTAGAAATTAATTTATTTTGATGAATTTTTTTTGTTTCGTTTAAAATGCAACTTTGTGGTTAAAATTAATTTATTTTGTTTGAGCTTTCAACTATTTTGTTGAAAATTCGTCGCTTTTGTATGGAAATTAAACTACTTGGTTGGAAGTTGAATAATTTTGAAAAAACTTAATTTTTTGTTTAAAGATTAATTATTTAAAAAAAAGTTAATTTCTTTAACCAAAATTCATTTTTAACTGAAAATTAGTCTATTCTAGTTTTTGATACAAATTTAAAATTTTATTTCAACCATTTGGTTGGAAATATATGTGTTTTGTTAAAAGATCTTATTTTTCGTACAAAATTAACCTTCTGGGTAAGACATTAATTTTTGTTTGAAAATTAAACCGTTTGGTAAAAAAAGCGTTTTTTTGTTGCTGTTTTGTTCAAAATTCATCTTTGTTGATAGAAAATTAATCGTCTTGGTTAAATATGTCTTGTTGATGATTTTTTAACTGAAAATCGAACAGTTCCATTTTTGGTTTGAAATTTAATTATCTGTTTGAAAATTTACGTATTTTGTTCAAAATTCGTCTGTTTTTGTAGAAAATAAAATTTTTTGTTTAAAAATGAACTTTTTTGTTAAAAATTCATCTTTTCTTGTTAAAAATGCAACTATCTTCTAAAAAATTCAAAAGTATTTTTGATTGAGGTTTAATAATTTTTGGTTTTGAAATTCAACCATTTTTTGGGTCGTTGATCTTTGTTGACAATGGATTATTTGATTGAAAATTCGTATTTTTTATGTTAAATTATGGTTCTTGGTTGAAAATTCATCTTTCTGTTTGAAAATTATTTTTTTTAAATGAAAATTCCACTGCTTTGTAAAAGATTCGTTTTTTTCACTTGGAAATTGAACAATTTTATTGATTTTTTTACTCACAAATTTTTCTTGGTTCAAAATTTAACTCTTGTTAAAAAGTTGTCTTTTTGATTCATAAATTCATTGCTTTTTATAGAAATTTCTCATACTAAATCAGTTCAAATTTTAAGAATTTGGAAATTGTAACTGATTCCGATTCAAAAGCCTTAGTAGTATAAAATGTAAACGTGCGATTGAAACTTTCTAAACTACTTTCAACTTAAAAGTAACTTCATAATAATATATCGGTAACATAAAGCTTTCATTAAATTAACAATATTGTTTTCAGTCTAAAATATTCAATTTTTTAACCAATTCAATAAAGAAAATTAAGTAAAAAAAACAATAATTATTTAATATTGAGTAATATTTGACTGTTCATTTGACATAGAAACCTTTAAGTCTTTAGAATTTCAAGAAAATTTAAACTTTTAACGTTAAAATTTAAATTGTTCTATTTAAAAAGTGTTTAATTTGTAAGTGGAATTGTTGAATTTTGATATATAAACATTTAGTCATTTCTTCTTTCTAGTAATTTAAACGAAGTGAGTCAAATTTTTTCAGATCTTCTAAAATAAAAATAAAAATGAAATGAAAATTAGAAACAAAATGAAATGAATCGAATTTTTCTTACAATTTTTATAGAATTCTGTAAATTAAAAACAAATCCTTAAAATCTTACAGGATATTTTTGGACAATTTTGAAATTGTTTTAAAATGTTTTTAAATATTCTGTTAAAATAACTCTTCAAAATGAAAAATCCTTTTTAATTCCTATGAATCTTCAGAAAATATTTTTGTTCTTTTGAAGCCTTTCAAAATTCTTAAAAAGCTTCTGAACTTTTTGTTTGAAATCTTCAAAAATCTACATTTTGTTTTATATTAGGCTGTGGATACTTAAACCGAAATTTCGGTACGAAAAACCGAACTTTGTCGGTACACTCACTTTTAAAATTTATTTGAAATAATTTCAAGTTCTAAATTAATTTTGAAACCTTTAAAACCTCCAAATATCTCTTGATTTTTTTGTAATTTCCAGTAATGTTTAGTTAAAAGAAAATTTACTTTGAAAATTTTTAATATTTCTGGTTTTAAATTACTTAAAATAATATAATTTTGAAATTTTGTAAGTTCATTGATTTATTCTTTAATTTAGCATATTTATATCGTTAAAGTGAATTTATATTTTTGGAACTTAATCTAAATCTTTGAACTCTGTAATTTATAAAAGTTAAAAATTCTGAACTTTGCAGTTTATCTGCATACAATTAAAAAATTTTCAATTGAAAAGTGTTATTATCTTCCATTTTACACGTGTCAATTGTTGATCATTTATGAATGCAACATATTTGAATCAAAGAACTTTTAAACTTCAATTTTAAAAGTTTTAAATTCAAGAGTTTCAATTTGAATCGTGTAATTTGTTGTTTATTGATTATTACTTTAGATGTAAAATTTCTTAGAATAGAGTTATATATTTTTAAATTTCATTGACCATGATAAATGTTTGCGATCCAGGAAAAAATCGGCAATTGTTTCTGCGATTAAAACGTCCATCCTGACAAAAAGTGAACTCTTTTGATGAAAATTTTATTTTTTTATGTATAGTAGAATATCATTTTTGGTTGAAAATTCAACTATTTTTTTGAATATGCATTATGTTTTCACATGACGCCTTAGGAATACGGTATCTAGATTCATTTGATTTAAACCAATTTTTTCCCCCTATTTTTATCTGAGATGAACAAAAGCTGCTGGACGTGATGGCAACCGAACGAAGAAGGGTTAAAACCTCTGGGCAGTATTTTAATTCCCGACCGTTATCACGGTGCTGGTTAAGAGTAGGGGGTGGGGCTATGGGGGTTCGGGTCAGTAGCGAAAGATACATGTAAGTTGACCCCGCCCTCGGGACCTCTCTGGACGCTTATGAATATTAATTTTGGCCCCCCGCGAAAGCAGCCACAGACAAGAACAAATTAGATCTTTCCTTCCATACATTTCCCTTTTATTCGTCGCGGCTTCTCCTGAGTTCCCACTCCAACGAAAAAACTCACCCCTTCCCCAATTCCTCCTGTTGTGCGCCATCTCTCGCACATGCGAATTCGCCCTGCTGCAACCACCACCTATTCGACTCTCTCCGAACGACTAAAAAAATATTTATTTACAAAGAAACACTGTAGCGAAATGCCAAGTTGCGACTGACAGGGAAAATTAGAAAAAAGTCTATAATTTTGAGTACCATATGAGCACGACTGAGGATTATTTTACATTTAAGATTTTCAAGTTAATAATTCGCCCAAAAATTAATTTTTTTGCAGTATATTTAAGAATCAAAAGCAGTAAGAGAATGTATGCTCTTTCCCCTTTTCTATAAAGAATTCTTTTATTTTCCCTTCTTTAAAAAATGTCCCTTTTTCTCTTTTTTTTTGCTTAAATGAGAACTGCATTATACTTTTATATATAATTTATATATAATATAAAATATATTGTATTTATACATTTATATTTTTGCTTCATAATTATCCTCTTTTGTTCGAAAGTTTAATTTTTTTTAAATTTACGTATTTTGCTAAAATGTCTTTTCCTTCTTGGTCAAAAACTCAACCTTTTTAGTAAAAAGTTAATCTTTTTTATTTGAAAAGTTTACTGTTATATTTTGGTTTCAGAATTAATCTCTTATGGGATTTTTTAAACTATTTTGTTGAAAATTTAATTATTCTTTTTAAAATGTAATTATTTTATTTAAAATTTAATAATTCTGTTGAAAATACAATTATTTTGTTTAAAAAACAACTAATTTTGTAAAATGTCATATTTCTTGGTCGAAAATTAAATTTTTTTGTTGAAAATTTGTCTTTTGGTATAGAAATTGGATCATCTTGACTGAAAATTCATGTTTTTGTTGGAATTAAATATTTTGTTGTTGAAAATTAATCTTTTTTGTGAAAAATTAATTATTTTTATTCGAAAAGTCTACTGTTACATTTTTCATTGAGAATTAACCTCTTATGGATTTTTTGGTGCTATTTCGTTGAAAGTTTAATCATTCTGTGGAAAATATAATTCTTTTGTGGAAAATTGCATTATTATGTTGAAAATGTAATCATTCTTTTGAAAATATAATTATTTTGTTAAAAATCCAACTACTTTGTTAAAAATTTATCTTTTTTGGTCGAAAATTTAAGTTTTTTGTTGAAAATTTGTTTTTTTATATGGAAATTGGACGTTTTGGGTTGAAAATTCATCTTTTTGTTGAAATGAAATATTTTTTGGTTGAAAATTCATCTTTTTCTGAAAAAAATTAATTCTTTTTATTCAAAAAGTTTACTGTTACATTTTTCATTGAGAATTAATTTCTTATGAAAATTTTTTTACCATTTTATTGAAAATTTAATTATTTTTTGTTGTTTATATTTAAACATTATGTTCAAAATATAATTATTTTGTTGAAAGTTTACCTTTTCAGATAGAATTTGAACATTTTGAATTCAAAATTTATCTTTTGGTAGAAATGCCTTCTTTTTTGTTGGAAATTCATCTTTTTCGGTGAAAAGTTCTTTTGATTTAAAAAGTCTACTATATATTACATTTTTCATATAGAATGAATCTCTGTTGGGTAAAATTTTGACTCTTTTGTTGAAAATTCAATTATTTGATTGAAAATTAGATCATTCTGTTGAAAATTAAATTATTTTGTTAAAAATTCAACTAATTTGTTCAAAAGTCATATTTTTTGGTCGAAATTGTAAGTTTTTTGTTGAAAATTTGTCTTTTCCAATAGAAATTAGACCTTTTGAATTGAAAATTCACATTTTGGTAGAAATTCCATTGTTTTAATTCAGAATTAATCTCTTATGAGTCACAGTTGTACTATTTTGTTGACAATTAATTTTTTTTTAATCCAACGTCTTTGTTAAGAAATCATATTTTTTGTTTTTACATTCAAGTATTTTGTTAGGTAGAAAATCGTCAAATTATAAAATATCCGCACCAGAATATTCCCGATTCGAAAAAAAAATTTTTTTTAATAGATATTATTTCTTTGGTTATTGGAAATAAAATAATGAAATATGTTTATCGAAGACTCCTAAAAACATTTTTTATAGTTTTCTGAACATTATTGTTTGAATTAAAAAGAACAATAATTGTATAAAAATTATATAATAAATTAATTTAATTAAACACACGTGCTAACCAACCTTGCGCGATTAAACTCAGCATTGATTTATCTCTAACTGTCCTTTAAATTTTTGTTTAAATTAAAAATTCGATTTTTAAGAACTTTTTTCGTAATTTTTTAAAATACCATTCACAATTTCAAAAAAAATTGTTCGTCCAAATGTAAATTTCTTTCATGTATTGTTATTTCAAATGGAAACTATTTTTTTTTAAACTCTAAACATTAAAAAATTGGTTTCTTTTGTAAAAATATTAAATTTTTTATTCTTAAGAAATAAATGATATTTATTGAAAAACCCATTTTGTGAATATCCTAAATGTGGGAATTTTATAATTTGGAAACTTCCTAGTTCGGATGTATTTTATAATTCGGCAATTTTCTGTCAGTAATTGTATTATTCGGGAATTTCGATTCGGGATTTTTATATTTCGGCCATTACGTAATTTCAGAACATTCATTCTTCGGAAATTTTTCCAATTTGGAAATTGTAAAATGTCGGGATTTTTTTAGTATTCCCTTAAAAACTACGAAAAGATTTTTTATTTTTCGCATCTTGGAAAGGAACGGAAAATCAGTTTGAAACGCGTCGATTCTTTTTTATCTAATGTAAATGTAAAATCTATACTGATAATAAACAAAAAATCTTTTATTTAATATACTTTGTTGAAAGTTTCAATATAAATTCTGCTGTGTTTCTATTTAATATTGAACATCATAAAAACCTTAATTTAAATTTCTTGACAAATAAACGTTAAATATTTCAAAATTAAGATGTTATAAAATTTTAAATGCAAACATCTTTAACAATAATAAAAATAATATAAAAATATTGCATTAAATAACATGATATTTTTTATTTACTGAATACTCATTTTATTTTGTAAACTAATTCTCAGAATATATTAAAAAGACCACTTACAACTTGAAGATATTAAAATATAATTAGCTTTAATTATCAATCATAAATAAAGAAAATAGTAATTTTTAACATTTGAAATAAGCGCGCGAACGGCAGTCAATAAAGCGCCTTATACGTCACATGCGCAGTACTTCAGAATGCCTGTGTCTGGAGCACTGTATTTGAGTCGTTTTTTGATTCTATGAAAATAATTTTTAATTTGGAAATTGTACTATTTTAAGGAATGGGTATATTTTTCATAATATTCCATTTTTGTTTCTCATCGCTCTCCATTTTTGACGGGTTCGTATGTCCACAAACAAATACACATGCTTACAACGCCTTAAAATATCCAAATGCTTACGTTTCTGGGCGCTTGAAATAAGCAAGAGTTCACTGTAATATATTTTCGGTTAAAAAATAATCTCTTTTGGTCAAAAATTCTACTTTTTGGTTGAAAAAATAAATATTTTATTAAAAACTGAGCTGTTTTGTTCACATTTCAAATTTTTAATTGAAAATACATATTTTTTCGGGGAAAAGATCATTCCTTTTATTTGAAAAATCTACTATTATATTTTTTGTTACGAATTAATCTCTTATGCGCAAAAAATTCTACTAATTCATTGGAAATACAAGCTTTTTGTTGAAAATTTGTCGTTTTGGATAGAAAAGTTCGATCTTTTGCATTAAAAATTCATCGTTTGATACAAAAGTAAATTTTCCTGGTTGGAAATTCATGTTTTATTGTAGAAATTAATTTTCTTAGTCTAGAAGCCTGATATCATATTTTGCGTCAAGATTCATCTTTTTTGGTTAAAAATTCTACGATGTAGTTAAAAATTCAAATATTTTATTCAAAAATCATATTTGGTGTTTGAAAATTCAACTGCTGTGTTGATCTTTCTTCTGTTTGAATAGAAAACTCATATTTTTTATTTCTTATTCATCTTTTGTTATAAAATTAATCTTTTTTTGGTTGAAGATTCATCTTTCTTGGTTTAAAATGCAACTGTCTTCTAAAAGATTCGCCTTTTTGGCTTAAAAATGCAACTGTTTGCTTGAGAATACAATTTTTTTTTTGTTTAACTTTAATCTTTTTTTATTTAAATTCGTTCCTTTGGTTGACGAGTCATCTTCATAGATTGAAAATTTGACTATTTGTTTAAAAATTCAACTTTTTTGTTGAAAATTCCGTATGTTTAGTTTACAGAGAATTTTGGGCTGTGAGGTCTAAAATCACTTTTACAATTGTTTACATTATATATTTTAACTTGTAGTTCTAAAATGTTTAGTTCTTTTGAAAATTTATAAGATAAAGAGAAACGATAAAGTAATTAGTATTTGATAATTATTATTATGAACACTTACAAGTCACCCGGGAAAAATGTAATTTTTCATCCAAAAAGCCAGGAAATAGTCTGGAATTTTTTTAAGTTTGTGTAGGCACCCTGAAAATGTCTGTGCATTATATTTTTAAGAAATAATTTGCGCACCACATTTAAAATATTTCTCCGATAGTAAAAAGAGAGCAATGTATTCATGTTGGGAATAATTGTTTCGTTTTAGTTCCTTCAGAGTGGCGGGTCAGGAAATATTTAATAATCAAGACTTTTAGTGTGTTGTGCAATTTTGTCGAGAATTTTACGATGTTGGTTTACATAAATTTTTTGGGATCCGCGGAAGTTTGTTAGGGTTGGTCTGAGCACCTATACTTGAGAAGAGAGGGGTAAACATACGAGAAGACACCCTCTCGGTGGAGGTTCCTTGAATCCGGCAGTTTCATAACTACGAATATAACCAAGAGTTAAAACCACAGCACGAATGTCGTATCTCAGCACTCATACCCTGCCGACATTCTCGTCCTTCTCTACCTCCTTTCTCACAGGGCGGATCTTATTATCAAACTAAATCTCATCCACGAAACAAGTATCTGCCTGCCTCTTCTCTATGACCCCCACCACATATATTTTCTCGGCTGAGGGTTGGTATCCGGTATCTCGATATGCTCTTACTTAAAAGGTACGAGGTTTGCTATCATTGTTTGGGCGATACCCTTCTGATCGCCGTCTACCAGCTTGCTTTAACCGAGGGATCGCCAGAAGCTCTCGCCAACCTTGGCCAGCAGGGGGGTCCTTTGTACTAATGAATAATAAAATAAAAAACAGATATTTTCTTTTAATTTCGCAATTATTAATTTAGAATTTGATGATCCTCTGCGAAGAAAGGGACCTGACGCACGTTAGCTTTGTTTTAATTATCAGGTATCAGGGAGAGAGCATCGTGGTTTCGTTGCTGTTCCTTCCTGCTCAAATTTTTCTTGCCTTGATAAAGGTGCCGTATGGATGCCGAAACGTTGGTGATTATTTTTTACAAATGTTTTTTATTGTGGTTTCATAATATCAAAAGTAAAAAAGACGAAAGCAATAAAAAAGAGAAGGATAGTTATTTGGTTGGATCTCTTCTCATTTTTCTTTTTTCTTTTTGTCCAAAAAATAATTTTTTGTTTTTTAATTTTTAGGACATTTTTTTCTCTTTTTTCAAATTGCAATAGAAAAATTTTATTTTGATTGTCCATATTTAGTATTTGGATTCTTTGTTTGATTTTCAGGATTCGACACATTAACTTGATTATTGGACGTTAAATAGGATTTTAAATTTGATTTTAATCTCTTCTAAATTTCTAAAATATTAATTATTAACTTACAATTATGTGATCCACTGCGAAAAAAGGGACCTGACGTGCATTAGCTTTGTTTTATTTCTCATATATCAGGGAGAGAGCATCGTGGTTTCGATGCTGCTCCTGCCTGCTCAAATTTTTCTTGCCTTAATATTGGTTCTATATGAGTTTTAAAACGTTGGTGATTATTTTTTACAAATGTTTTTATATTGTGATTTGAGGATAATAAAAATAAAAAATACAAAAGAGGAGGGGATTTCGTTGCTTCCATTCTCAATTTTATTTTTTATTTTTGCCCAAAAAAGATTTCTTCTTTTCATTTTTAGGAAAATTTTAATCTGTTCTCAAATTACTATAGGAGCATTTTATGGTGCTTGTCCAAATTTGGTCGTTAGATTCTTTGTTTTTTTTTACAGTAATGCTGCACATTAACTTGATTATTTGACGTTAAATAGGATTTTAAATTCGATTTTAATCTCATTTAATTTTCTTAAATTCATAATTCATAACAATTTAAAATTTTCAAATATAGGAATAATAGTTTTTATCATGAAAAATTAATTTTTTTAAATTATTACTATTACTTACTACTATTTGGATGAAAATGTAATGATTTTGTTGAAAATTCATTCCACAATTAAACTGTTTTGTTAAAAAATCGTTTTTTGGATAGAATCTTTTGATAGAGAATTAATCTTTTTGGTTTGAAAATTAGCCTTTTTATGATTAAAGGGTAATTCGTATACTTAGGGTTAAAAATTCATCTCTTCTCGTTAAAAATTATACTATTTTGTTCAAAGTTTAATTATTTATTGGAAAATTTACCTACTTTGTTTAAAATTAATCTTGTTTGATCAAAAGTTCGATTGTTTTGTTGAACATTCCTGTTTTTGGAAAACTATTCTTTTGAATACAAAATTGATATTTTGTTTGGCACCTAGTATCTCGAAATTCTTTTCCTCAAAAGGTACCAGGTTCAATATCATTTCTTGGGTGAAGTCCATTTGATCGCTGTTTACCTTCTGGCTTTAACCTTTACAATTAGTAATTTAGAAATCAAATTTACGAAATCTATGTTTTTAATTATTCCAACGATAAGCTACTTGCCTTGACAAATTGAAAATTGGAATAAGTGCCATATGTTATTTGCCGTCTTGATGAGGGATCACCATACGCTGTTACTGGCCCTTGCCATCAGGGGGTTCATTTGCACTAATGAGGAATAAAATACCAAACATAAACAATTTGCAACAAAATAGTTAAATTTTTAACTAAAAAAAAGATTTTTCATCAAAATTGTTAAGTTTTTAACTACAGAAATGAATTTTTAACTAAAATTAAAAATACCGAACAAAAAATGAAATTTTTAACCAAATATTTGAAATTTTAAACCTAGAATATGATTGTTCTACTAACAGCAAAATTTAAAAAATAAAAAATGAATTTTCAACTAAAAAAGATAAAGTCTCAACGAAAAATAGAATAGTTAAATTTCAGTTGGAAAGATAAATTTTCGACAAAAAAATGCACCCAAAAATAGAACAGATACATTTTTAGCAAAAAAATAAAATATTAACTGAAGTAAATAAAATATCAACGAAACAGTTAAATTATCTACTAAACAGATGAATTTTCAATCAGGAAGATTAAATTTCTGTCAAAAAGTATATATTTCCACAAAAAAATCGAAGAGTTGAATTTTAATTTAATAAAATAAATTATTAACTAAAAATCTAAAATCTCAAAAAAAAGGTTAATTTTTAACCAACTATTTAGTTTTTTCAAGAAATTTTCAGCTTAGTAGTTACATTTTCAAGAACAAAATTTAATTTTGGAACAAAAAGATTAATTAGTCACCAAAAAGATTAATATTGTGCCACGAAAAGTGTATTTTCAACCAAATAGTAGTTGAATTTTTAAATGAGGAAGTTGAATTTTCAAACAAACAGGAAGTAGTTAAATTTTCATTTTACAAAATTATTTTAAAAAATTTTTGACAAAGAGAAGGTTTCTATTTGAAATAATGAATCAGTATAAAAACTAATTTCTAATAATTTTGTTCCATTTCCAACTAAAGTAGTTGAATTTTCAACAGAAAAAGTTGTATTCTCAACCAAGAATGTAAGTCAATATTTGAACTAATGAAGGTTTTAATTTTAAATCAAAAACAGTTGAATTAAACCTTAAAGACAATTTTTCAACAAAATAGTTGAATCCTCAACCAAAGCAGATTTATGTTCAACCAAACAGTTTTAATTTTTAACAAAACAACAAAATTTTTATAAGTTAGGAAAATTAATTTTCAAGCAAAAAATTTCATCACAGAAATTAATTTTTAACCCAAAGTAGAAAAGTTAAGTTTGCAATACAAAAATTATTTTTCAACCATGTAAAAGACATTTTCAACGAAATATTTGAGTTTTCAATCCAAAAAATTAATATTTTGAAAAAAGATTGATTAATCACCAAGAAGAATAATATTCTACTACAAAAGACGAATTTTTAACAAAATACCAGAATTTCTAACCAAATGTTTGAATTTTCAGCTGAAGAAGACGAATTTTTATCTCAGCATGTGATA
>JAWWLR010000166.1:28292833-28304296 GCA_035041075.1 Acraspis erinacei | reverse complement strand
TTGTGCTTAATAAATCTGCATAAATGAGGGACTGAAGTAAGAAAAATAACTCGCCTTTCTCTAATTCAAGTCTTCTGATGCTTTATTGCTTATGAAAATGAATTCTGCATCTACTTTGAAATGGGAGGCAAGTTTATAAATATTTCCTTCTTGTGGAAAATAAATCAGAGATCACACTCTTTCCCCTTTTTTAAAAAATGTCTCTTTTCCATCTGTTTTGGAGAAACTTTGTCTATTTTGGGTTAACAGCTTATTATTTTTTATTCATATGTTTTATTGAAAATTTTTTCTATAAAATCCGTCTTTGTGGCTAAAAAATGCAACTCTCTATGATTGACGTGTAATATTTCTTGTTTAAAAATTCGACCAGTCGTTTGAAATTTCAAGTTTGTTGTTGAAAATTTGAAATTTCATCTTTCTTGTTTTAAATTAATTTTTTTTTAAATTCACTATTGTTGTAAAACAATCATCTTTTTAGCTTGAAACTTTAACTATGTGGTTGAAAATGCAACTTTTTTTTTTCAAGTTAAACCTTTTTGTTTGAAATTTCGATCTTTTTATTGAAAATTTATCTTTATAGGTTGAAAATTGACCTATTTTGTTAAAAATTGAACTATTTTATTTAAATGTTGATTATTTGTTCATTAAAAATTCAACTATATTTTGTGAGAAGGTCCCCTTTTTTGCCAGAAAATTTAACTGTTTCGTTGAATGTTCTTAATTTTAGATAAAAAATTCGGCCTTTAGGATTAAAAATTCATCTTTTTTGCTTAAGAATGTATATTATGTGGATAAGGATTTAACTATTCTGCTGAAAGTTCAACAATTTTTTAAGAACGTTTTCCTTTTCTTTGTAAAATCAATTTTGTTGTTGAAAATTTGTTTTTTTGGCTTAAAATAAAAATATGTTGTTAGTAAATTAAACTATTTATTTACAAATTTACTTTTTTGTTGAAATTTTATATTTTTGAGTTGAAGATTCAACTGTTTTTTGATACATTTTTTTGTTTGGATATTCAGCTATTTTAGTAGAAAATTTAACTGTTTTGTTGAAAATGAACTGTTTAGATAAACATTCTTATTTTATGGCTAAAAATCTAACTATTTTGTGGAAAATTGGTCTCTTTACGATGTAAATTAAACCATTTGGTTGAAAATGAACTTTTTTGTTAGTTATCCATATTATTGGGTTGAAAATTTAA
Organism: Acraspis erinacei; assembly: GCA_035041075.1. NCBI lineage: Eukaryota > Metazoa > Arthropoda > Insecta > Hymenoptera > Cynipidae > Acraspis > Acraspis erinacei. The sequence goes on along the minus strand of JAWWLR010000166.1, from coordinate 28,303,094 downwards.
CTTTTTCGTATGAAATTGGTTTTTTATCTTGAAAAGTTAATAATTTAACATTGCAATTAACATTCAATTATTTGCTTTGAAAATTTATATGGTTCAAAAGTCACTTTTGTAATTCAATTGATGTGTCAAAAATTATATGTTTTTTAATTCATGACTTTTAGTTCACGGTTTAACTTTAAACAAAATATATATTCTTATTTGTTTGAATTAAATTGTTTCTGAAATACACTCTGGAAAATTTTTGTTTCAATCAAACAAATTGTTCCTTTGATATAGGGTCAACAAAAATTGGACTGAAAGAAATATTTACTTGATTCAAACAAAACTTATTTGATTTTAACACATCCTTGTTTAATTTAAATAAATGTTATTGGAATGAATCAATTTTTAGGTTTGATACAATGTCAAGAAAATGTTTTTTTAATTGAAACATAGGTATTTAGGGCGTTTGAGATTGAATTCAATATCTAACCTAAATTAATTTTTAAAAAAATTCCCTTATTATTGCCCTATTTTCTTTTAAAATCCCCCTATTTCCCCTGTTTTGAGACCATTTAGGACTGTCAAGTGAAATCGGTAAAAGCTGTTTTTTTTGTGCAAATAAAGAAATGTAAATAAAGAAATATAGTTCATAAACGATCCATATTTTTAAAAAATCATAAATTTCTTACTCTCTTAAGTTAATTGTCCTTCCATAAATCAGATCGTTGATTTTCAGAATCAAAATAATATTACTAATGATGTAATTTTTAATGAAAAATTTTATTTTGATTAATAAAAAAGTTTTAAACTCCTAAGGAATTTTGATTTAATCAATTTTTTTGGCAGTTGGATTTTTTCTTACTAATTCTTCTTAACAACTGTTGAAAAACGGTTGAATGTAAAGAATTAAAGAATAAGCCTAATTAAGATGACCTAATTTTTATCACGAGGCAAAGGAAATAACATTTATTTTTGTATTTTTTTTTTAATTTAGTAGTTATTTTCTTCAATTCTAAAAGAAACAAAGAAGAAGAAAATTTGATAAAGGCTTTAAGAGATATAAGAGGATGAAAATATGGGGACGGTATTAATTCGGCAACGAATTGCGACTGCTAATACTCTTGGGGGTATATCGTCTCTGGTGGATTCAGAGAGACGAAGGGGTGGTTACTCTTGGAGCTAATTATTGTTTTAAGGATTACCGTTATGTGTTTATTATGCGAGGATTCCAGACAGTAATATTCGACGGAATTCCAGCGACTATGTAGGAAAACGCGAATGCCACTTTGAACCGGCCTACGTTTATGAATAATTCTCACCTTCCAACCCTGCGATAAACCTTAATGCTTTACCTGTACTTACGACTACCTAACTTTTTAATTCCAACTATACTTTCTTCACTTTAAATTTAAATTAATTAATAAAAATTAGTCAAAGCACAAGGGTTTCGTAGCCTATTAGGACGTTCATTAAGTCCTTTAAATCTTCTCTCTACCCCTATCACTCTCCCTCCCTACGCTTTTCTGTCATATCCTGTCCTATAAGATCCTATCCGATCATATTTTTTTCACCTCTCACTTTGTTTTTTATACTACCCTTTAAAATACCACTGATACCTCTTTCCTGTGCTCCTTTCCTTACTTTGAAACTCCCCTCTTCTCACTGCCGAAATCTCTTCCTATACTGGACAGCATTGCTCCTCCCTGCCAACCCTTACTTTTCCACTCCTCACCGACTATTTAGCCTCCCATACTAGCTTTTGTGGGTCTTCCCCTACTCATTACCTACGTTCCCTTCTTTTAATTAATATCACTTTCCTTTCCCTCACTTTCCATACGTCTTCTCCTTGATTTCTGATACTTCCTGTCTCCGCTCCACCGATATCAGCGTTTCTTCATCTTTATTAATAGCCTTCATAAGCTCTCCCTACCATCTTCGTACCTCCTCTACTTCCCCTCACCGGCCTACTTTCCGTCCCATACTAGCATCCATGAGATTTAACTTACCCCACCTTATTTACTTGAACACTTTAGCACTTTAACTTCAATTACAATTACAACTATAATTGCGCTTTATTTTCAACACCTTCCTATCCTCACTCTCCTAGTTCTACTCCCCTTACTTTCAATACTTCATCACACTTACCATACTTATTTCTCACTTTTAATACTTCTTTCTCACTTCCCATACTTCCTCCTCCTTACTTTCTAGACTTCCTCATCACTTTACGTACTTCCTGCACCTGACTTTCCATACTTTCTGCTCCTAAATTTCCATAATTCCTCTTCACTTTCTATACTTCCTCCTCACTTTCCATACTTTCTCCTCACTATCTATACCTCCTTCTCACTTTCCATAATTCATCCTCACTTTCCATACTTCTCCATTCCTCACTTCTCATATCTCCTCACCCCTTACTTACCCTTTCGGGAGAAAAAAGTACGATGGACGGTTACTCGACCAAAACTATAAGGGTTTCAGGCTGCGCACAATGTTGCAAATTAGTCATTCTGGATAAATTATTGTCAAAGATATTTTTTGATGTCCAATTTTTTTTACTTTACTATTAATTTTGTTAACAAAACATTTTCCACTTGAACAAAAATTTGGAAACGATCTATTTTTTTGAAAACTGCCAAAATTGACGTAAAAAATTATAATACCAGTAAATATAGTCCTCAAAAATAATATCCAGCAAGTTACAATATTTAAAAAAAATCGTTTAATTTTTATGTTTTACAAATTAATGAGTGAAAGTGATACTTCAAGTTTAAAAATACTTTGGAGATTTTATTTTCTTATTTTTGTTCTGTTTATACGTAAACAAAATGATTAGTTGACATTTGTGAAAGTCAAAACTAATTGTTAATGTTATAAAGAAATTTAATAAAGGAATGCATTTCTTAAATATTTCACGCTCTAAAGTCTTCGTTCTTTAAAGAAAAATCCTAAAAAATTTTTCGGATATAAATAATATAAACCATTTATTACTATTTTATAACAACTGTTAATTCTTCTAATAAATATGATAAAAAATACAAAATTTCGTCAATTTTCAACACAAAGATTTTGTTTCTTCAACGGGAGTATTTTTAAATTATTTAGACAAACTCTTTGCTCATAATGCTTTACCAAATAACAAAAAATGTTTGTTTTATACAAATTTTGATACAAAAATCAATAACTTTAGTACTTTTCAACAAAAGGATGTTTTTTTACGAAAGTGACTCAGAAAGAACCTTTTTTTTAGGAGACTTTGTCAAGTGACAGAATTTTGTATTAATTTAAATAAACTTTGATTAAAAAATAGTGTCTCATTTTCAAGACCTTAGCATAACGCTTATTCAAATCAGAATATTTTCAATTAGTCATCAATTATAGTAATAAAATGTTGAGTGTTAATTTTCTTTTTTAAATGCTTGAAATTTAGAAGAGTTTTCCTTGTAGTGCTTTATTTATAGTTCAAAAACTACATTTTCTTTTTGTCCTTAAAATTTGGTTTCTAATTTTTTAATTTGATTGATCGGCAAATAATAATATGATAAATGTTTTGTCAATATTGAGGGAAAAATATCAAAAATCATTTTTTTAACATATGAAGAAGTTTCAATAACATTTTTTAGTAGATTTCAAATATAATATTTAGAAATTCTACCAATGCAATTTTGCATCTAGAAAAAATTTTAAAAATTAAAGCTAAAGGTTTTCAGAAGTTTTTTTTTTTGTTTCGATGTTCAAAAGTTATATTTACGATTTTGAGTACATATTCTAGGATTTTCAAACTTTTAAAAAATACGAAAAATCAGCTTTTAGAAGTAACTAGAAGTTTATGCAAAGTTCCTTTTTTTATATATGGAATAAAATGTTATGTACCTAAAGATGATATAAGGACTTCTAAAAAAATAAATGAACGCTCTTATTTTTACCGTTCAGAACTGAATTTTAAATCTTCAAAATTGAATAATTTTCCATTTTTGATCTCCAAAATTAAATTATTAAAAAAAAAAATAAAGATTTAAAAACTTAATATTTTCTAATATACATATTAAATATCGAAGAATCTTCAAATGAAAATATTAAAAATTGAAGAATTTTCCATTGTAAATCTCCAATATGAAACTAATTAAAATACTCATTCAAAATTACATCATTTTAAACTATAGACATTCTAAATTAATGAATATTAAATTATAAATCTTCTAATCTGAATTATTAAAAAATATATATTTCAATTTATATGTCTTATATAAATCTTGAAAATAGAATTATTTGAATTTCTATTTTTTTATATTAAATCATTTTCAATTGTAGCTCTTCAAAATTGTAGAACTGTAACCTTCAAATCATTAAAATCAAAGGGTTTTTAATTATTAAAATTGACAACCAAAAATTATTTAAGTGTCACAATTTAAAAATTTGTCATTTTTATGCTTCACATTTGAAATTTCTCCAGTTTGGACGATTTAGTATTAAAAACTATAAACATTCCAAATTAATAAATCTTCAAATTACAAATCTTGAAGATGGAAGATTTTTAAATCGTAAATCTTTAGAGTTAAAGAGTTTTCTTTCTGAAAATTCACAATTAAAAATAATTTGAGTTTCAAGTTTAAAAATTAAAAAATCTGTAATTCAGATGATTTATATTTAAAATTCCTTCAGTTTCGAGGATTTAGAATTAAAATATGTTGAGTTTTGATCTTAAAAATCATCCGGATGTCTTTAAAATGGCAGTTTTCCACTTTAAATATTCAAAATCGAACTTTAAAAAAAGTATGGATTCAAAATTACATAATTTTGAATTTTACGCATTAAATATTGTATAATTTTCTATCATACACATTCAACATTGAAGTTTTTATTTACAAAAAAATAAAGAATTTTCCATAATTAAACTACACTTCCGAAAAAAAGCGTTTAAAATTACATAATTTAAAATTACATGGCTTTAAAATATAAATTTAGAAAATCAAATAATCTGCAGTTCTCCTTTTTTATAAAATTGAAGAAGATTTTAAATTGTATCTTCTAAAAGTTTTAGAACTTTATCTTGTAAATCATTAAAATCGAAGAATTTTTAATTGTGAATGTTTACAATAAAAAATTATTTAAGTATTAAGTTTTATAGTGAAAAAGTCTATCATTTTGATGATTTGCATTTGAAATTTCTTAAATTCAGAAGATTTACAATTAAAAACTCTTTTAATCTTCAAAATCATGAAAATTGAAGAATTTTTTTGTATATATATTTAAAAATAAAGAGCTTTTCACTGTAAATATTCAAAATTGAACTACTTCAGAAAATATTACAAATTTGATCATTTTCTATTATGCACATTAAATAGTGAATTCTTCGAATAAAAATATTCACAATTGCAGAATTTTCAATTGTAGATCTGCAAAATTAAACTACATGTAAAAAAAACTTTCAAAATGTCGTAATTTTAAGGGTTTATGATCACATAATTTTAAAATATAAAAATTCTAAAAATGGTATAATTCGTAATCCTCTCTTTTTTTGCAAATAAAAAATTTCCAATCGTAATTTTTCAAAATTGCAGAACAATTAATTTAAAAACAATTTTTCAAATATTTATTTTAATTTATTAATTAAAAATAACAATGTATGGTGTTGTCAAGTCACACAAAATTAGGTCTTAAAACAATTACTTCGAACAAATAATCTTTGAAGAACAAGAAAAAATCTGCCCCTGTCCGGGTTTGAGCCACTAAGGCCACTATCGATGAGTTGAGTAAAAGACCCCACTTACCTTTAAATGGTAATAATTCTTCCAAAATTTAATTAGATCTTATAGCACTGGAAATTTAAGCACAAATTTTTATTTGATAATTAGGCAATCAAAGTAAGAAGCATGCTAGTTTATTAATAATTTTGAAATTTACCTTTTTCTTTTACAATCAAAATGGAAAGTAAACAAATGTTCGAAGGATGCAAAGCAACGACCGATTCCATCAGAAATTCAGAAAGTTTACTTTCTCTGATTGGGAAAATATAGTCAACGAGTTTCCGGAGTGTGGGGTGAATCGTCAAAATGATCATTTAAAATCGCCGGCACGCTTGATCCGCCACCGCGTCACATTTGTTATTTTTTTCCATTTATTTATCGGTCCAGTCGTTTGGAGCGCACGCTTGCATTTAACGAATGATAGAATCGCAACCGGCGCTATCGCCGCAACTCTCTCGGAGTCAGATTTATTGCCGTTTGCTTTTGCAAAAAAGCGACCCGGGTCACGTACAACAGTAATTCGAAAAAACATTTGACAAAAGAGGAAATCATCGTTTATTCGCTGATAATCTTTTACAAATTTTCGTATTTAGTAATATGCTGTTATTTTATAATGAAGGAACTTTTTGAAATTTACCACGCAATTGAATTTCAAGTTAATTATTCAAGAATTATTAACGTTTGTTTATCTTTAATATCGTTCTTGTCTGAAAAACACCAGCAGCGCTGCGAAAAGGCGCAGTGCGCATGTACTCACTCGAGTATGTTGCGCAATATTATGCAACCACGACACTATTACTAAACCAAGAGTTTGGTGTAATTAACTTCAAATTCAATTCCACCTTTTAATTAATATTAACATAACATACGCATATTATCTATTAGTTTCCTATTAAAATTTCCCTATAGAGGAAGCCTCGAATCATGTTGGATCCTGGTAGTATAAAAAAGACGGATATATAATGAAGTAATGAGAGTGAGGTAGTTTTATTGCCTCTCTCATTTTTTCTTTATATTTTTATAAATGTCATATGTCCGACTCTAATGAGTTGTTTTTTAATTAATTGTCAATATTTTAGGGTACTTTAAAAAGGTCCAAGAAATTTAAAACTGATTTCAATCATTTAAAGGGATTCCGAAGGATTTGAAACATCTTAGGGTATTGTAAAGGATTTTAAAAATTTTTCAATTTGTTTCCTTAATTTAAAGGAATTTTAAAGTATTTAAAATATCTTAGGGTATTTTCAAAGATTTCAAGAAATTTTCAATTAAAAAAATTTTTTAATGGAATTTCAAAGTATTAGACATATCTTACGATATTTTCAAAGATTTCAAAGGATTTTGAAGAGCCTTACAAGATTCAAAGGATTTCAAATGAGTTCAGAGAATTTAAAATATTTTAGAGTATTTAAAAAAAATCTAAAGCATTCTCACTGGGATTTAAAGAATTTTAAGAGATTTTTATGAATGTTATTAATGTTGAGGGATTTAACAGAATTTGGATACAGTTTTAAAGAATTTCTTATAATTTCGGTAGATACAGAACGAGTTTACAGGACCTATAAGATTTAAAAGTATTTTATAAAAACTTTAAAGGATTTTACTTTTAGGGAATTTAAAAAGATTCCAAAAAATTTTTTATTTATTTCAGTAGTTTAATGGGGTTTCAAAGGATTTGAATGATTTCAGGGTATTCTTAAAAATTCCAATGAATTTTCAAAAGCTTTAAAAACTTTCAGGAGATTTCATAAGATTTCTAATGATTTAAAATATTATAGGGAATTTTAAATACTCCCGAGGCATTTTCTATTGATATCCGTTATTTACTTAAATTTCAGCAGATTTGAAATATTTTAAGATATTTTGAAAGACTCCAAAGATTTTCAGGAGCTTTAAAAAGACTTCGAAGATATTTTAGAAGATTTGAAGTAATTTAAAAAAGATTTTAATCATTCTGAGATCTTTCAAAAATTTTTAAAAATTTTAGTAAATTAAAAAAAATTCCAAGAAATATTCAAGAGCTTTTAGAAGTTGCAAGCGATTTAAAAAGTTGTCAAAGGATTTTGAATATTTTAGGGTAATTTCTAAAAAAAAAAAGATTCTAAAACTTCTTTAATTGATTTCAGTAATTTAATGGGATTTTAAAGGATTTGAAATATTTTCGGGAACATAAAAAGATTCCAAGGAATTTGTAATTAATTTTCGTGGCTTAATGTCATGTGAAACATTTAATAGTGTTTTAAACAATTCTGAGAAATGTAAACAGATTTCAATAACTTGATGGAAATTCAAAATATTTAAAAATTTTAGATTATATCAAAAAATTCCCGTGAATTTTCAAGAGCTTGAAAAATTTTCAAAGTATTCCAAAGATTTCAATTGATTTGAAATATTTTAGGGTATTTTAAAAGATTTGAGGGAATTTTCAATTGATTTTCGTAATTTATCGGGATTTCAAATTATTTGTGATACTTGAGAGATTTTAAAGACATTTCAAGTTATTTTTAATTGATGTCAATAACTTCCTGCGATTGCAAAGGATTTTAAATTATGTAAGGTATTTAAAAATATTACAAGCCATTTTCAATTTATTTTATTAATTTTGTGAGATTTCAAAGGATTTGAACATTTCATGTTATTTTCAAATATTCCAAAAAATTCAAAGCAGATTTTAATTATTTGAAGGTATATTTTAAAGTATTTAAAATAATTTACTTCTTTCTAAAAAATTCCCTAGTTTTCAAGGAATTTAAAATGTTTAAGGGATTTCAAAAGATTTTAAAGTATTTGCAATAATGTAGAGCATTAAAATATATATATTACCTGGCATTTTAAAATAATTTTATTCATTTTTTGAGATTTCAAAGGATTTGAAATATTTTAGGGCATTTTAAAAGATTCCAAAGCATTTTCAAGATTTAAAAAAAAAAACCAAGGGGTTTCAAAAGATTTGAAATGTTTGATTTTTTTTTGTTTAAGTCCAAGGAATTTTTAGGACGTAAACACAATTTCAATGGATTTAAAACGAATGTAAAGGATTTGTAATGTTTTACATGATTTAAAAGAAAATGTTGGGAATTTTCAATTGATTTTAATAATAAAATTTCAATTGATTTGAAACTTTTGAGCGTATTTTAAATTATTCGGATGAATGTTTCGGAAATATTCGGAATTATATAAGGAGCTCTAAAAAGTTTGAAAAGATTTAAAAAGATTTCAAGTGATTTGAAATATTTTAAGGAATTTTACAAGGTCATGCTGTTTTAAAAAATTTCATTGAATTTCTGAAGATATTAAACGATTTTACTAGACCTCTAATGCTTGAAGCCGAAAAGAAATTTTCTAAGGTATTTTTCCAGGTTTTCGAAGATTTTACATATTTTGCGGAACCTTAAAAACTCCTAAGGTATTTTAATACATTTTCCAGAATTCCACGGGATTCTATAATATTATAATGGCTGTCAAAAATTCTGTAGGTAAGATCTTTTAAAATTCACATTATTTTTTTTTCTTAATTCACTTTTAATTTTACTAAACATCTTGAAATTCTTCTCATTTCCCTTAAATTTCTCGGAACTTCTTACTCCAATTTTATTGAAATCAAAGGAATTAAATTTTTTTTAAATTCATTTGAGTTCACCTAAAATTCTAATAAATGTCATCGAATTCTTTTGAATTATTGTAAATTCAAGCAAACATTACTCAAATCAATAATGCAAGTTAGTCATTTCTAGTCAATTTGGGTTAGAAATTTATCATTTTTGATCACTTTTCTCAAATAAATTAGAATAACAAATAAAAAATTTATAAATTAAAATAATTTTTTTAAATTCATTTATAAAAGATTCTACATTAGAAATATTAAAAGATTAGAAATTTTGTCTTGAAATATTAATGTTCATGAAAAATGAAAAATTGGTCAAGAAAAGTTCTGGAAAAGTCAGGGAATTTTGAAAATAAAGTTCTGCAGCCATCCTGAAAGTTTGAAATTTGTCAGATTTGAAACTTTCCACATTGAAATGATTAAAAATTAAAATTTCCATCACGAAATATTATACTTTATTATACTTTATTATTTAAGGCTACTTCTGTCGTGCTCTTTTATGCAAAAATTTGCGATCTTTTTCATAAAAATAAACGAGGGACCTCACGCAGCTTTTTCAGAAAGATTTAAATGCCAGCTGGGCCAATCTATTTTTTCAACGTGTGCTCAATTCTTTACGATTATCGCAAAATAAATGAGATTAGAAGCGCGAGATTAATTTTGGAAGAAGGATCGCCGTCGGACGCATTCGTGCTTTCGAATATTTCGCACCTATCTCGTCTGACTCCTCATACCTTCAGTAGCAGACGGGAAGGCGTTTATTTAAAAAATGATTTAACCTAATGGTTTTACATATGTAATCCCGATATAAACCGGAGCTAATCTCGGGAAACCACGCGCTTTTAACTCGTATATTCGGTCCGGGTAATCCATACCCATCTCTCTTCCACGCACGCTATCATCTCACTTTCTATCTCTATTTCGAGTC
>JAWWLR010000166.1:28228698-28239315 GCA_035041075.1 Acraspis erinacei | reverse complement strand
GGTATGAAAACACCCTTATATCATGGTGTATACCCCATAAACCGTTTATCTTTCTAGATCTTGGATATGAACCTTTTATTTTGGTAGGAATGATAGTAAAAATGTGCAAGTTTGAACCAAATCCAACTATTAGTTTAGGAGGAAAAAAACTTTTCACGAAAATCAGCATTTTTCTATTAAAATACATGTAAACATTGAAATGTTGACAATTGTTTGTAAAAAAACTGTCCATTTTTCTTACTTTTTGTCTTTCGAATTATTTCTTTGCAGGTTCGAAAAAACAAAAACAAAAAATTTTATAATTTTTCACCGGTGGCCATTTTACTGTGCGGGGTCCTTTTCAAACAATTAGTTGATTTTGAAACTAAAAAATATCAGTTTTTTACCTTAAATAGGAAAGTGAACTTTTCAGTCAAGTAACTTAATTTTTTTTGTTAAAAATGAAATTTTTCGGTTGAAAGTTAATCTTTTTGGGTTATACACGGTGACCAATCTTAATTTATAATCCCAAATATCTTCTAAAACACTTTATCTACGAAGAAATGATTCGGACAAAGGTTGACCAGAACCGAGGGGGATATTTGACTGTACCATAAATTTTCAAGTTCAAATGGAGGTAAGACCCTTTTCTTTAATGAGAGCGGGAAATTTCATATAAAAAATGACCATTGGAAAAATGATTTTTTCGACCTTGGAAACGTAAAAAATTAAGGTGAAATGTTTGAGAAACGACCAGATGCCCTTTTTCTGAATTTTCTTTGCATGTCGGGGTAAACAACGTTCAAGATGCTTCACAAAAGTCGATGAAATGTTAAGGTGTACATTACCGTGACCATCGTGACCTTCAGGTCAATTTTCAAGGTCACTTGAAGGTCAAGCCAATTTTTCTTAGATTAAACTCCGAAAGACCAATACAGTTCAGAAAAAGGGCATTTGGTCGTTTCTCAGACATTTGATCTTAATTTTTTACCATTCCAAGGTTCCAAAAACAATTTTTCCACAGGTCATTTTTGACGTGAAATTTCGTGCTCTTTTCAAATCCGCAGTTAAAAATAGGGGTTCTCATTTAAGAAAAGTGACTTACCTCCAGTTGACCTTGAAAATTGGCCTCAACGTCAAAATTGATGGTAAATTCAATGTCGCCCCCTCGGTCCTGGTCAACCTTTTTCTGAACCATTTCTTCGTAGATAATGCAGTTTAGAAGAGATTTGGGATTATAGAATAAAAGGGGTCACCGTTTATATTATTACATTATGTGTAGAAAATTCGTCTTTTTGTTTGGAAATTAAACTACTTGGTTAAAAGTTGTACCATTTTGTTAAAAAAATAATTATTTTCATAGGAAATTAAACTATTTTGAAATATTGAGAGAAAAACTTGTTAAAAATTGTAGCTGCTTTATTAAAAAATTATTTTTTGACTGAAGGTTTCTTTATTAGATTACAAATTTAACTTTTTTTGAATAACCGATTTTTTTGTTTAAAATTAATTTGCTTCTTTGAAAATATAACTTTTCTATTTTTGTTTGAAAACTAATCTTTTTGAGTAAAAAATTCAAACAAATTACAGAAAAATTGTTTTTATGCTTGAGACTTCAACAATTTTTATGAACCTTTTTTCATTCTTTACTGAAAAATATGTATTTCTTAACAATTTGTCTTTTTGGTTGTAAAATGTATCATCTTAGTTGAAGATTCATCTCTTTGGTTAAAAATTGAACTATTTGATTGAAAATCCGTTTTTTTTCATTAATTTTTTTTCTGTAAACTTCTCCTCTATTGTTGTTGGAAATTGATCATTTTTAGTTGAAAATTCAAGTCTTGGTTTGAAAATGTATGAACTTTCATGGAAATTCATATTTTTAGTAGAAAATCAATGATCTTTGTTCAAAATTTGTCTTTTTCGTTTTGAAATTAATAATCATTGGGGATTGTATTCATTCTTCAGGGAAATTTTAAATTACTCTCTTTTGAAAAAAAATTCATATTTTTGGTTGAAATATCAACTATCACATTTTTCGGCACAATTTTATTGAAAATTTATCATATTTGTTGAAAATTTAATTATTTAATTAAAAATTGAACCGTTTTGTTGAAAATAAAGTTTAAAATTTTAATATCAACTATAAATTTTTTTTATTAAATTTAATCCTTTTTTATACAAAATTAGAACATTTTGAAAAAAATTCATCTCTGTAGGTTGAAAATTCAACTAGTAGGTCAAAATTTTTATTATTCTATTAGAAATTCTTCTTTTTCGCTTTAAAGTTTAACTACGTATTAGTTTAAAAATCAATCTGTTTTTCGTTGATGTTTAATATTTTGTCGTTGAACGTTAGACTTTTTCGTTGAAAATTGATCTCTTTTAGTAATCTTCTTAAATTGAAAATCCCTCTTTCTTGGCTAAAAATGCAACTCTTTGGTTGTAAATAACGGTTTTTTCATTCATTATTTTATTTGAAAATATGACTCTTTCGTAGAAAATCCGTTTTTTTTGTTGTTCAAAATTAATTTTTATACTAAAAAAAGTTCTTATCTTTTTAGTTGAATATTAATCTATTCCAGTGCACAATTCAACTATTTGTTCGAAAATTCGTGTATTTAGTTGAAAATTCGTCTCTTTTCCTTAGATCTTTTTTATTAGAAAATTTAACTATTTGGTTAAAAATTCATTTTTGAGGTACAGAACTTTATCATTTAGTTCAAAATTCAACGATTTTGTTGAAAATGTAATTAATTATTTTATTTGAAAATTCGTCTTTTTGGTAGAAAGCTAGTAATGGTAGTAATGCTAATAATCGTTGAGGATTTTATTCGCTCTCTTAAGAATTTGCAATTAATTTCTCTTCATAGAATTTTCGATATTTTTGGTTGAAAATTAACTATTTGATTCAAAATTTAATTATTTTGTTACAAGTTTAAGTATTTTAGTAAAAAGTAATCTTTTTATCAAAAATTAATATATTTTCGGTAAATTTTTCTTGCTTTTCTAATCTTCTACAAAATTTAATTATGTGGTTGAAAATTCAACTGTTTTTATTCGAATAAATTCTTTTTTATACAGAAAATTTGATTTATCGATTCGTGAATAGCATTTTCAAATTCGTACATAAAGACAGTAAGTTCTTTAAAACAACAATAAAAAAGATTTCATTGCTTTCTGACTCTTTTTTTAATCTGGTATTGCTTTGCTGAAAATTCTTATTTTGTTTAGAAAAAAGCATTATCAGGATTAAAAAGAAACTACTTCAAATTTTTCAAGGCAGTAAGACCTCAACCACTTAATCCTCTCATAATTCAATTAAGTAAATTTATTTGAAACATAAAACAGGGATGTCTTTACAAAAATATTCGAAGATGTCTCGGGGACGGGTCTCCACATTTGGTAATAATGAAAGGCAACTCGGTGTGTATAAAGCCAAGTAAAAGGCTTTCTATATGTCATTTAGGGTAGTAGACGAGTTGCGGTTGGGAGCAAAGGTCGACGTGGCAGCGATTGGACCATATCTTCTTGTAGAACCACCCTTGTGATCCTTGTTCCTGATGCTGGTATACGACCTGGTGCACCTCGATTCGACTCTTTACGACCCCTGCTAAATTAACTCTAAGGAAATTAAACCAGTCTTCCTCATTCGTTTGAACTTTCACCTAAATTTGACCCCAACAAACACCCTTTCTTGACCGTCATCAATGTAAAACATTCTACTGCCTCTCTTCTATTTTCTAGTTAAATAATTCCGTTTCTCCCAAAAAGAAATTATTTATAGTTTGATACTAATAGGCCCGGGTGAAAAGGTATACTTGATGGGTTTTATTAGAGTATCATCTATGACTTTTCGAAGCCATCAACCTGGGCTGATTGCTAGAGAGATTGATCAGCGGCCTGGGTCGGAACGGTCTTGCTAAACGAACTTGTATGTCCAATTGATTCTCTACCTTTCTCGACACAATTAACCAGAGAATGCGAATCGAAATTTATTTTTCGAATTTCATCCTCCTAAAACTGTTTTCTCCCCTCCCAAAAAACCCCACAAGTGAATTATTGAGCTTTGCGCGTTTTTGGGGCTTATCATTGTTTTTTCCCTCTTTTTTTATACTGATTCTTTCTGAGACATAAAGTGCTTTCAACTTATCAGCCCGAGCGATGTAATAATCTATCAAAGTTAACAAAAGTAATTGTTTTAACAATTTATTGTTCCTTATAACAATATTCTATCAGAATATTGCTAGAAAGTTACGGTTTTCTCTTAAATTTTCCACTGTTTGTTCACTTTTTAATTACAGCGTACTAATAATTAATGTAATTTAATCAAGGCTGTGTCTAGGCGTCCCGAAATATTGAGGGGTGGGGTGGTAGCAAATGGGATTCACTAGTCATCCAGAAAAATCGGTACGACTAGCCAAGCTTACAAAAAATATTGGACTAGTAATTCCGAATTTCGGAACGACGAGACACTTAATTTTATTAACGTAATTATTGTTCAAGCAAATTATTATTTATAAATATCCTCTGCTATGGCAATGCTAGAAAATTGCGGATTTTTTTCTAAATGTTTAGCTATTCTTTGGCTTCTTAGTTATGAATATATAATAAATGAAGAGCAACAAGAATAATCTTTAAACTAGTATTCTATTTGTTTTCGGAATGTAATATTTTTACCCTTATGTTAATGTTTGTAAAATATTAATTTAAATTTTGATTGAGCGAGAGGAGTTAGTCTGTAAACAACCTATGTAAAAATTTTGTTTTAAATTACAAGAGGAATTTTTGGTGTAGAGCTGAATTAAAAATTTAGAACTGCACATGCTTTATTATCTACTATTACTCTTTCTAGTTCAGAATCCATCTCTTTTAGTTGGAAATTTTACTATTTAGTTTAAAATTTCATTAGTTTCTCTAAAATTGAATTATTTTGTTAAAATTTAATTACTTTGTTGAAAGACGTAATTGTGGGTCGAAAATCCATCAACTTGTTTGAAAGTAGTACTCTTTCGTTAAAAATTATTTTATCGCTTGAAGTTTAAATTATGACAATTATTCAAAAATGTGTCCATTTGGTTACAAATTTGGCTATTTTATGTAAAATGCGATTCCTCTGTTGAAAGAAAAATTATTTGAATGGAAAATGTAACCATTCAATTTTTGATAAAAATTGATCGTTTTTAGATGAAAACTAAAAGATTTGGTTGAAAACTTACTTTTTTGTTGAAAATTAGCCTTTTTGGTTTGGAAATTCATCTTTAATGTTTAATAATTTTATTATTTTGGTTGAAAACTAAACTTTTCAATCTCAAAGCAAAAAAAAGTATTTTTTAACAAAGTAGTATAACTTTGAACAAAAAAGATTAATTTTCAAAGAAAAATTAAATAGTGCACATTCCAACAGATAAAGGATTTCAATATTGAATAAAAGGCAGTTGAATTTAAACGATAAAGACCAATTTTTTATAAAATACTGAATTTTGAAGTTCAAAAATTAATTTTCATCATTGAAAAAAAACACAAATTTGGGAAAAATAGTTAAATTTTCTTCAAAGGAATTGAATTTGTCACTAAAAAAAGAAATTTTAACAAAAACTGAAATAGCTCAATTTGCAGTTTAAAAAATCATTTTGAAAAAAATAAAAGATTTGAACAAAACACTTAAATTTTCAACCAAAACTACTGACTTTTCAAAACAATATTTCAATAAAATAGTTAAATTTTTATGGAAATCAGTAAATTTGTAACTAAACAAATAATAAATTTGTGACAAGAAAATGAAATATTTTACTTTTCAGTTAAAAAAATAAATTGGAAGCAAAAAAAGGAGAATTTAACAAATTACTTTAATTTTGAACGAAAGAAGCTAATTTTCAACCAAAATAAATGAATTTGCAAACAAGAGGAATAATTTTCTAAAAAAAAATCAATTTTTAAACACGTATTTGAATTTTCAAGTAAAAGCATCAATTTTAAAGAACGGAAAGACGAATTTTTAAAATATTATTTAAGTTTTGAACCGAAAAATGATTTTTCTACCAAAGATATTGATTGTTAAGCAGAAGGATTTTGTTTCAACCAAAATAGACGAGTTTTAGATAAAATAAATTAATTGGCAGCCAAAAGGTTAATTTTTAAACTAAAAGAGTTAAATTTTCAACTAAAAACGGAGATGAATCTTCAACAAACAACGTAAAATGTAGTATTTGATATTTCAACCAAAAAATTATTACGAATTTTCAACAAATCATGTAATTTTTCAAATGAAAAAGATCAGTTCTTAGTCGAAAATAAAACAAAAGATAAATTATCAAATAAAGAGAAAAAGCTACAACCGATTCAATTTTAATAAAAAACAGTTGTATTAGAAAAAAAAAAGAAAACTATTTTTCGCCAAAACAGATGGTTTTTCAATTGTAAAATATTCTTTTTTTTAGTTTTCGGTATATAAATAGAGAACTTTTGAAAAATTTTACTATTAAACGTTCTTTCAGTAAACACTAATGTTTTTGTTTGTGAAATTCAGAACAGAAAAACTGAACGTACATGAAATATTAATTTTTTTTAAACTGAAGAACATACCATTTGAATCTATTTTGCGAATTAACTATAAACTTTAATTAATAATTTGTATAACAAACTCTATTTTTTTTAAATATTAAATTTGAATTTTCACAGTACTCGGACCCGAACAGATCGCGCACTCTGGTGAGTGGTAAACTCCCCCATTGACATGGTTTAGACATAAGATTTTGAACTCCCTCTGGATTTTTAAAATCAGGATGAGACCAGGACATCATATTGAAAAAATTTGTGTTGAGGAACGTGACTGCGAAAGGGGTTGGGACCAGCTCGAGACGATCCGGGTAGTGGAGTTGAGTAAAAATGGCAAAAAAAAGAATCCAGCATTTCCGTACAAATGCGGAGGAGTCACGGACAGACGGATGGACGTAGAGACGGTGAAGCACACGTACTGCGGTAATTAAAAGAACCGACAGATGTCTCATTCGCCGCCCCTCGGCTTTTATTTCGTTACGGGAGACGCGTGTCGCGTATTTAAATTTCCTCCTGTGCTCTCCCCAGAATTCTTTGATTAGAAGCTCCCGCCGTCGCGTTGCTCAGCTCAAGGCTTGTATACATATGTATATTTACGTGGGAACACCTATACGTGCTACGTGAGACGGATAGTGGAAGAAGAAGAAAGATGGGGTGAACAGGTGGACCAAAGAGACAAACACAGGAGTGACAGGGTGAATATTCAAAATGTGTACATCTACGCAGGGTTCACAGTCTTTCCCCTATCCCTCTGCATTCCACCTTTTTAAATTCCCCTTTTCTCCTATATACAAAAAACTTCCCCTCTTTCCCTTTTTCTTTGGATGTACGATATTTGAATATTCTATTGGGGAGCATCTATACATTAAGTGATTGAAGTGCATAATATTGCGCAACAAACCCGATTGAGTACTCACGTACTGCAGCCATTGCGAGGCGAGAGTCGAAACCTTCTCTCGCTCTGTCCCCTGAGAAACTGGGTGGGCCAGCAGTTCTAGGAATTACAAAACCGAACCAGCTTCATTCAAAAAAATTTAATTTTCAGCAAGAAGGTGCATTTCCAGCCAAGTGGGATACATTATCAACCAAGCAAGATTTCTTTTATACCATTAAAGATGAATTTTGTATTCAAACGGGCAAATTTTCAACATAATACATTAGTTTTCAAACAAATCCTTGTATTTTCAACTAAGAAAAGACAAGTTTACAACCAAAAAGATCAATTTTCAAGAAAATGGTTAAGTTTTAAAGCTAAAAAGACGAAGGATGATGAAAACAGTTAAATGTAACCCTCGGGGAACACACCTGTTTTTTCCATCAGGGAGAAAACTCCTGGATCAATCTCACCCAATACATTTTTTTAACGTTTACCATACCACAATGACTGGACCGATTTCCTTGGACCGACCGCTCTGCAGACTATTGCAATCGTGTGAACCCACTTTTCAAATTTCTTTGCAAATTTCTCCATAAAAAAACTGTTTGTGGGTCAAATTGACCCAGTGTGTTCTCCGAGGGTTAAAACCATAAAGCAAGAATTTTCAATAAGAAATATAATTTTTATTCAACAAAGATGAATTTTCAACGCAGTAGTGGAATTTTCAAGTAAAAAAGATCAATTTTAAAAATTGCATTGTTAAATTTTCAGTTAGCGAAACTAATTTTCTACAAAACAGACCAATTTTTAACTAAATAGCAGAATTCTTAACTAAAATCGTGAATTTTCAGCAAACAAAATATGAATTTACTACAAAATATACAAAAAACATATAGTTAAGTTTTCTGATAAAAAAGAAATTTTAGCACAAGAAAATGAATTTCTAACAAAATAGTTTAAGCTTCAAAAAAATAGTTTCATTTGCAACCAACAATCTGATGTTTTAACAAAATAATGGAAGTCTGATCCAAAATCATGAATTTCTAACAAACAAGAGATTAATTTTTAAACCAAAAAAATTAACTTTCAACAAAACTCATGAATTTTCTATCCTCAATCAAATTAATTAATTTTCAACAAAATAGTTCTTTATTTAAGCTAAAAAGTCAATTTTTTAAAAAATAGTTGTGTTTCAAACCAGAAAATAGATTTTTTCAACAAGAAAGATCATTTTTAATTAAGGCAGATGACTTTTCAATGAAATAATTGAATTTTCAACTATTAAATCCTTAACCAAAATGATCATTTTTCTACAAATAATGTTAATAATCTACCCAAGTTGTTTTTAACTAAAATGAGGAACCTTCAAAAACTAAAAAAATGATTTTTTACAAAGTAGTTTAATTGTAGATCAAGTTGTTCCATTTTCAGCAAAAATGCAGTCGTTAACTTTTCAGATTGAAAAATTGCTTTAAAAAGCAAATAATTATCAACCAGTTGAATTTAACGAAAAAGGGCGAATTTTTAACAAAATCATGTAATCCTAAGCCAAACATTTAATTCTTCAAGCTAAAAAGTCGCATTTTTTTAAAACATTTGAATTTTAATCCTGAAAATAAGAATTTTCACCAAGAATGATAATTTTCAATCAAGAAAAATGAATTTTTAATCAAATAGTTTTATTCTAAAAAAAAAACAATTTATTTTATACCAAGCCATCGAACTTCTAATAAAAAAGATTAAATTTCAACAAAAAGATTTGTTTTCTACCGAAAATGAAGTATTTTCAACAAAAATTAATTTCCAAACATAAAAGATCAATTTTCAATTCAAATTATTAATATATGAAAAAAAAATTATTAGTTACATTGTAAGGCAAGCAAATTAATCTTCTACCAAGATAAAACAAATTTGAGCAAAGAAGTAAAATTTTTGAACGAAAAAGTTGATTTTTTAACCAAGAAGTTTCATATTTTTTAGGAAAAAAGAGGAATTATTAGCAAAATGCATACATTTTCAACCTATTTTTTAATTATAAGCTAAAAAATATTAATTTTCAACTAAGTAATTGAATTATTAAATAAAAATATATATGTTTTCAAACAATAATATTTTTTAATTGTTTTCAATTCACTTAAATTCGCCTAAATTTGTATGTATTTTGCAGAATTCTTCTCATTTCCCTTACATTCGTATAAATGCTCTCCAGTTTCTCTGAAATTAATGGGATTTGTTAATTTCTATAATTGATTTGAATTCCTTTGAATTTATTTTGAATTATTTTGAAGTTTTGTGAATTTATTCTGAATTCGTTATAATTCACCTTGAATTGTTATTAATTTAATCAAATTCGTTTGAATTCTTTTAAATATAAAAGATCATTATTCAAATTATTAATGCACATTAGTCACTTTTAGTTACTTTTTTGGTTAGGTGACTTTTTTAAATAAATTAAGCTGTAGTGGTCCTGAGAATAATAAATTTTAAATTGATTTATTTAAAATAAATTCTTATTTATTTCCATTTATTTCCATCTAATGAAATTCTAAATTAAAAATTTTTCAAGATAAGACTTTTGGTCTTGAAATATTAACGGTCAGAACAATTGAAAATTTAGTCGAAGAAAAATCAGGGAGAAGTCAGGGAATTTTTAAAATTAAGTTTTGCGGAGCCACCCTGGGATTTCGCGTTCATATAGACTTGAGGTAGAAATCCCAATTTTAAGGGGCATGTGTCCATGGAATGGGCAATTTTTTATGAAAAGTGTAAACTTTTCAAGAACACTTAATAAAATTCCCAAGAAGATTGAGCTGTGAAATGACGAGGGCGACTCTATCGTTTCATCTCCCCTCTTTCTTCTGCTCGCTCCTTGTGTTTTTTCCCTTTTTTGTGAGTTTTTCTACGGTCGTCAATCGTGGATTTACGGGCTAAGCAGGGAAGTCTCATAAGGCTTCGTAAAAAGCAAGAACAAACTAAATTGTGGGGAAGATACTCTTTTCTTACCCACAATTTAATAAGTGATTAGGATTAAAATTAATGATTAACTCTCTAAATTTGAAATAGTAATATATAACTGATTGTCAGTTAAATTCTACTAATTTCTGTAGCTAGAATTGAGTCACTGACAATTAGTAGATCTATATTGATTGGATTAGTAAAATGAAAATTACTAATTAAATCAGTTACATAATACCTGCACTGAT
>JAWWLR010000166.1:28128880-28148067 GCA_035041075.1 Acraspis erinacei | reverse complement strand
ATCGCTTTTTTCCAATCACCTGGGACTTCTCCTATTTCGATGCATAAGTTTATCAATTCGCATAGTCTATGTGGTAGATACTCACCACCGTGTTGAAGCATTTCAGCGTTAATATTAATTTTCCTAATTAAAAATTCAATTGATAAATTTTTAGTTGAAAATTTATATTTTTTTAAATAAAATGCATTTGTTTTGTTGAAAATTCGTCTTTTTTGTTAACTGGTTGAAAATACAATATTTTTACTTATAAATTTATAAATTTGAGATGGTTTAAATTGAAGTTATATTAATTTTACCTGAAGGTGCACTCAATTTTAAGGAAAAGAAGATAAAATAAATATTTTTAAAAATATATTTTTACCAATATTATTATTTAAATTCATGGAATAGAGACAAGTTTAAGAAGTTATTAATTAAACATATTAATTTAAAACCTAGCAACTGAAAAAAGCATATATATAAAAAAATCTTAAAAAATAAAATTTTAATGCGAAATATTTAAATGATTTTTTTTAGTTCAAAATTCAACACTTTGTTCGAATATTGATCTTCTTTTGGAAGAAAATGCAACTATTTGATTAAAAATTTTTATATCTTGTTAAAAATGCAATATTTTTACTCGAAAATTTATAAATTTGAAGCGGTTTAAATTGAAGTCATATTAATTTTACCCAAATATGTACTAAATTTTAAGTATAAGAAGATAAAATAAAAATTTATTTGTTCTATTATTATTATTAAAATTTATGGAATTTAGAGACAAATTCAAGAAATTATTAATTAAACATATTAATCTAACCCCTAGAAACTGAAAAACATTTTTCCTAAGAACTCTTAAAAAAGAATTTTTTTAAATTGCAAAATATTTTAATGGTAATTTGTGTTCTGGAGAATCATCTTTTTTAATGAAAAATTTAACCATTGCATTTTGTTCAAATTAAAAAAAATTATTATTATTATTATTATTTAAGTTCATGGAATTTAGAGACAAATTCAAAACATAATTAATTAAGCATATATTAATTTAACCACAAGAAACTGAAAAAAATAGTGTTAGTAAGAAACTCTTGAAAGATAAAAAAAACTTGAAAAAATGAGAAATATTTAAATGGCTTTGTATTATTTTAATTGAATATTCCATGCTTTTTGTATATATTTATATTTATATTCATAACTACTTTAAAATAAATATCACATATCTCAAAGATTAATAAATATTTCACAAAAATTGAAAAATTTCAAACATTATATATCACATATATAATAATTTCAAAAATTTAAATAATTTTATAAAGATTTTATAAATTGCAAAAACTTTCAAAGATTTTAAGTTTTTCAAAGGTTCTAAAACATTTCACAAAATATTTAAAATATCCAAAATATTTAAATAATTTTATAAAGATTTTATAGATTGCAAAAACTTTCAAAGTTTTTAAATTTTTCAAAGGTTCTAAAATATTTCACAAAATATTTAAAATATTCTAAATATTCAAAATATTTAAATAATTTTATAAAGATTTTATAGACTGCAAAAACTTTCAAAGATTTATTAAAATGTATTTTAATTTAAAAATCAAAAACCTTTCGCAACGATTCCGCAATATTAAAAAAAAGTATTAAAAATTTCACGGATTTCACAGACTTGAATGATTTTATAAATATTTTTAAATATTCCAAAGACTTCAAAGATTTCAATAGTTTTTAAATTTCTATTAACTTAAATTATTATTATTAATATATACTTATAAAATTTGTTATTTAATTAATTAAATTATTACATTAATATTATTAAGTGTTTTGTTGAAAATTCGTCTTTTTGGTAGAAATTATATAATATTATTATATTATTCATTCATTATCCATGATTAATGAAATCAAAAAGATTGAAAAGATTTTCATATATTTCACAAACATTTGTTTATTTAAAGATTTTTATAAAAGATTTCAAAAAAGTTTTCAGATATATTTTAAGATTTCTTAACTGAGAATGAATATTTTATAAAATCGATTAATTTTTTTATTCTTAGAGCTGAAGAGGTTCTACGACTAGTAAATTTAAAAGAACCGTCTATGACACCAGTGGAAAGGGCGGAAGCCGAAGAAATGAGGTTGATGGACGATAAAGTTAAAGAATTAGCTGTTCGTTTGGAACAACTTAAAAAGAAGGCAGATAAGCAAAACTTGCATGCGGATGATCGACAGAGGAATGGCGAGAAAAAGGAAATTGTCTTCAAACAGAAACAAGTGGAGACAATCAAGACGAATCTTTCGCAAATGTTAGTATTTTAAT
This sequence comes from Acraspis erinacei, assembly GCA_035041075.1. Taxonomy (NCBI): domain Eukaryota; kingdom Metazoa; phylum Arthropoda; class Insecta; order Hymenoptera; family Cynipidae; genus Acraspis; species Acraspis erinacei. The sequence continues at coordinate 28,145,777 of JAWWLR010000166.1, read as the reverse complement.
TCTCTCGTAATTTATCTTAGGAAGTTAAATGAAAAATTGTTTTTTCTTTTTCTCTTCTAGGGGAAAGGACATTTCTGATCTTGTGTCGCGCGCAAAATCACTCGAAGAAGAAGTAGAGTTGTAATTTAAGTATCACTTTTTAAATAAATGATCAAATGTATTTCATTATTTTGAATAAAGAATTGAATTAAATATCGGTTTTAATTTTATTTTTATTTTAGGATATATAATATTAAATTCTGTGATGAAAATTAACATCGTAGAAGGATTTTTTTCACAGTTTATTATAGATTTAATTTTGATGAAATCGAATTTTTATACTAATATTTTTAAAAAACGTTGATATATTATCAACAAAAGGTTTTTAAATATTTTTATTCTTAGGTGGATTTTGAGATTTCAAATTTTTCACAAATATTTAAAATATTTTTTTATAATTCCATGAATATTTCAAAAACGTAATTTCGAAGATTTTTCAAAGCTATCAAAAATATTTAAAAATATAATAAAATATAAAATATAATAAAATATAAATAATATAAAATATAATAAAATATTTTACAGAGATTTTAATAATTTCAGAATAATTTAAAGAGATTTAAAAGAACCTTCTTTGATTTCAAAAAGTTTTAAAAAATATCATAGAGATTTGAGAAGATTTGGAAAATGTTTCAAATATTTCAGAAAGGTATTAGAGATTTTTCATTCATTTAAAAAATACTTCACAAAAATTTAAAAATATTTCAGAGGGATTTAAACAATTTGTAAAAATTTCAGAAAGGATTAAAAGATATGCAATAATTTCACAAATATTTCAGAAAGATTAAAAAATATTTGAGAAGCATTTAAAGATTTCACAAAACTTTAAACGATTTTAAAAATACTTCACAAAAATTTAAAAATATTTCAGAAGGTTTGAAATATTTTGCAAAGATTTTAGAAATATTTCAAACATTTTTTTATAATTTCACAAATATTTCAAATATTTAAAAAAGTCATTTCGAAGATTGTGCAAAGCTATCAAAAAGATTTCAAAGAATTTCACAGATTTCACCGAGCTTTCAATGAGTTCACAAAGATTTCAGAGGCACAAAAAAATGTCAAAGATTGCGAAAAATATAAAAAGATTTTTAAGGTTTCAGAATAATTTCAACAGATTTCAAAGAATTTTCAATGATTTTGAATGGATGTCAAACATGTCACAGAGAAATCAATGATTTCACAGAAATTTAAGTAATTTATTATTAAATAATAAAAGATTTCGAAGTATCTTCAATAATTTCAAAAAGATTTCAGATAATTGTTAAGATTTCAAAATAATTTCAAAAGGTTATCAACGATTTCGAACATTTCAACGATTTTTTAAATATTTGAATATTTTTTTTAAGATTTCAGAGAGTTCAGAAGATTTCAAGTATTTCACGAAGATTTCAAAAGATTTAAAGGATTTTGTAAAAATTTCGCAAAAATTTCTGACAGATTTCAAAAGACTTCAAAATATTTTACAAAGATTTCAACTATTTAAAAAAATATTTGAATGATTTATCAATTTATCAATGGTTTCACAAAGATTTTGAAGAGGCCATGACGATTTCAACAAGGTATCACTAGAACAAAAATATTTTACAGGTATCAACAAATGGAAAAAATGTATAATAATTTCAAAAGACTTCCAAAAATTTCTAATTATTTTAAAGAGATTTTAAAAGAATTCACAGACATTTAAGTGATCTCACAAAGGTTTAAAAGACTTTACAAATATTTTTAAAAGATTTCAGAAGATTTTAAAGATTTTGTGAACATTTCAGAAAGGTATCAAAGAGTTTTCAATGATTTCATAAATATTTCAAAAGCTTTAAGACGATTTAAAAAAAGTTTCAAACATTTCAGAATGATTTCAAAGAGTTTAAAATAATTTCACAAAGATTTCAGAAGCTTTTAACGATTTTGGATAGTTTTCGCAAAGATTTGAGAATGACTTCAATCAGTTTTTATAATTTCACAAGTATTTCTAAAATATTTTAGAAGTTGCACAAAAATATCACACAGATTTCAAAAGATTTCACAGAGATTTAAATGATTTCTGAATGATTCCAAAGATAACAACAAATTTCTATCATTTAAAAAAATGTAAGAAGATTTTTAAGAGCTGAAAATAATTTCTAAATAATTAAAACCATTTTTAATTATTTCATAAAGGTTAAAAAAAATTTGAGAGATTTGAAGGATTTCACAAAGATTTAAAAAATTTCAGAATATATTGCAATGTTTTCAGAATAATTTCAAAAGATTTGAACATCTTTTTCAATCATTTCTCAAAGATTTTAAAGATATCCAGAAGTTTTTAAATATTTAGCAAGGCTATCAAAAAATTTTAGGAGATTTTTTAAGTTTCAGAATAATTTCAAAGAAATTTACAGGATTTTCAAAGGTTTCAAAAAGAATTGAAAAGATTTCGAAGATCTTAGAAAATTTCAAAGATTTTTCAGTGATTTTTCAGTGATCAAAGATTTCAGAACCTTTTATTGACATTGTTTGACATTGTTTGACATTGTTTTCGCAAAAATTTTTAGAAGATTTCATTTCAGAAGGTTGCAAATACTTTAAAGATTTCAAAGATGGCATATAAATTTAAAAAATGTTGAAAAGATTTAAAGGAAATTTCAACGATTCCGAAAATATTACAACCATTTCACAAATATTTTGCTAAAGATTTCGCAAAGATTTGAGAAAGATTTCAACCAGTTTTTATAATTTCACAAGTATTTCTCAAATATTTCAGAAATTGCAAAGAAATATCACACAGGTTTCAAAAGATTTCAAAGATTGCACAGAGATTTAAATGATTTCGGAATGATTCTAAAATATCCACAAATTTCTAACATTAAAATAAAATGTAAGGAGATTTTTAAGAACTTAAAATAATTTCAAAATAATTAAAACCATTTTTAATGATTTCATAAAGATTTAAAAAGATTTTCACAAATATATCCAAACATTTCAAAGATTTCTCAGAGATTTAAATTATTTTGCAGATTTGTAAATGATTTCACAAACATTTCCAAGAACTTTTAAGGATTTCATGAAAATTTTAAAAGATTTCTGAGAGATTTGAATGATTTCATAGAGATTTAAATGATTTCACATTGATTTTAAAATTTCAGAATATATTGAAATGTTTTCAGAAAGATTTCAAAAGATTTGAAAAGATTTTTTAAATAATTTCTCAGATATTTCAAAGAATTCCAGAAGTTTTTAAATATTTAGAAAGGGTTTCAAAAAACTTAAGATTTTTCAAGTTTCACAATAATTTCAAAAAATTTCACACAGAATTTGCAAGGATCTCAAACAGTTTTAAAAGATTTCAATAATTTCACAAAGATTTCAAAGATTTTTCAATGGTTACACAAATATTTCCATGATCTTCCAAAGATTTTGGAAGAATTTACAGATTTTAAAAATAATACCATAATATTTATAAAATATTTCACAAAAAATTCGTCCATTTTACAAATATTTCAATGATTTCACAAAAACTTGAAAGAGTTCAGAATATTTCGAAGATTTCAATCATTTTGCAAACATTTCATAAGTTGTGAAGTATTTTCTACAGAGTCTATTAAATGTTTAATTTTGAAAAACAGGAATTTTTACGATAATATCAAAACAACATGTTTTCCCAAAGTTTCAAGGGTGACATCTCCCGTCAATATACACGAAGTGGTACCAGAGTTGAAGATATGGTAGAAACACTACGAACAGCTGATGGTTAGATAGCCTACAAAGGGTAAAAAAAATTTTTTCACGAAACGTTGATACAATATCAACAATCGCTTTTTTAGTATTTTCAGGCTTAACTCGAAGGTATATATTGATAATTTTTTTAAATTAAACTCTTCTCATATGATAATACATCCGCATAATTTTAGGTTTCGCAAAAAAAAATTTCAGACATTTTTAAAGACTTTGAAAATATTTCAAAAGGATTAAAAAAGATTTTAAAAGATTTTGAACATTTTGGAAAGATTTTAAAAGAATTAGAAGATTTCTCAATTATTTCTGAAATATTTCAAAGATTTTACCAAAATTTCAAGAAAATCTCAGAGATTGCACAAAACTATAAAAAATATTTCGAAAATTTCACAGAGATTTCAATGATTTCACTGATATTTTTTTCCTTTTTAAAGATTTTATCAAGGTTTTGAAGATTTTAATGATTTCACAAATATTTCAAGGATTTCACACAGACTTCAAAGATTATAAAAGGTGTTAGAAAATTAAAAAAATTTTGTGAATATTTCAGTAAGATTTTAAAAGATTTGTCAATGATTGCACAAAATTTTTAATGATTTCAGAAGTATTTAAATGATTTCGTAGATTTTTTAAAAATTCCACAAGATAGTACAAGATTTTAAAGGTTTTGCAAATATTTCAGAAAGATTTCACCTGATTTCGCAAATCTTCCACATAGATTTCAAACGATTTCTAAGATTTCACAAATATCGGATTGGATATACCAATATTAAAAAATATTCTACAGAATTCAATAGTTTAAAAAAAATGTTAAAGCTTTTGCAATTATTTGAGAAAGATATTAATGATTTTAAAGATACAAATATTTTACAAAGATTTACAAATATTCAACAAAAGGAGATTAAAAATCACTTCAGTATTATTGTAGAATATAGAATGACAGATATAATATTTTTCTCTAAAGTTTACGAAACGTTGGTACAATATCAAGAATTGCTTTTTTAGTATTTTTATATTTTATTCTAAATTCGATGATTCAAATATTTTAAAGATTTTTTTATTTATTTTCAAAAGAGTTGAAAAGATTTCCAAACACAGATTTTAAAGATCTCAAAAAATTTAATAGGATTTTAGGACATTTCAATAAAATTTAGAGATTTTTTAAAGATTATAGAAGATGTCGAGGACTTCATAGGGATTTAAATTATTTCAAAAGATTTTATAAGATTTTAAATACTTTGCAAAGATTTCAGAAGGATTAAAAAATCTTAAGAGATCTTTCATGGATTTACATATTTACAGAGATTTAAGTGATTTCACAAAGTTTACAAACATACAAAATATTTGAAAAATTTATAGAAGATTTCAAATATTTCAGAGACTTTTCAATTGATTAAAAAATATTTTAAAGATAGAAAATATTTTAAAAGCTTTTAGAGGATTTTTTGTAAGATTTCAGAGACTTTTCAATTATTTAAACAATATTTCAAAATGTTTAAAAAAAACTCATAATGATTTCAGTGATTTCATAGAGATTTAAATGATTGGCCAAATATTTAAAAGCTACCAAATATTTCATAAGTTTTTAGAAGATTTTCGAAATTCCAGAAAAATTTTCAAAGATTTGAGAGATTTTTCAATGATTTAAAAAATGATTCGAAAGATTTCAAACATTTTACAGGGATATGGATCATTTCATAGAGATTTAAATGATTTCACAATCGTTTCAAAGGTACCAAAAAATTTCAAGAGATTTTAGAAGATTTCGTACAAATTTCAGAAGATATTAAAGATTTCGCAAAGATTTCAGAATGTTTGAATGATTTTGCAAATATTTTGCGAAATTTCAATGCTTTCACAAATATTTCAATGATTTCAAACAAAATGTCTATAGTTTTTCGAAGATTTTAGAGATTTTTCTAACATTTCAGAAAGATTTCAAAGATTTCAAAGATTTCAAATTTATTTGATGGACTTCAAAATTTTCAAAAGATTTCACAAATATTTTGAAAAAAGTTCCAAGCATTTCAAAGGTTTTTTTTTAATGATTTCACAAATATTTCACATAGATTAATTTTTTTTTAATTTTTCAAGGATCACTTTATTATTAATTTTAAATAAATAATTAAAGTTATAATATTAAATTCGAATCACAGAATTTTTTCTATAAAGTATATTAAGTATTTAATTTTGAAAAACTATAATTTTTATGGTACTATAAAAAAAATATTGTCAACAATTATAAGGGTGACATCTTCAGTAAATATATGCGAAGCAACGCCAAAGTTGAGGATAGGGTAGAAAATCACGATAAACTGGTGGATAGATAGCCTCCTGAGGGTAAAAGAATATTTGTACACGAAATGTTGATATACTATCAACAATCGCTTTTTCAGTATTTTCATTTTTAATTATTTTTTTTAAAATTATTTTAAAATTTATAATTGTTAATAGCAATAATCTTTTCTTATATAGTAATGCAGCCTTATACGTTTAACGTTTCGAAGATTGTACAAAGATATAAAAAAATTTCAAAAAATTTGAAAGATTTCAACATATTTATTTCACAAAGGCTTCAAAGATTTTAGTAGATATTTCGAAAAATGTCAACGCTTTCACAGATATTTTGATGATTTCATAAAGATTTCAAAAGTTTTAATAAGAGTTTTCAAAAGATTTCAGGAAAATAAAAAATATTTCACAGATATTTGAATGATTGCACGGGGATTCAAATAATTTCAGAAAGATTTCAAAGGCAGAAAATGTTTCAAAATATTTTAAAAGATTTCGCAAAAATTTCAGAAAGATTTTAAAAGTTTCAAGAAATTTTTCAATAATTTCAAAAAGATTTAAAATATTTTCAGATATTTCACAGTTATAAATGATTATACACAGATTTCAAAAGAATTCAGAAAAATTGTCTAATATTGCACAATTGTTTGAAAAGATTTTAGAAGATTAAAAAGATTTCACAAAGCTTTCAACGATTTCGCTAATCTTTAATAAAGATTTCATAAGTTATCAAAGTTTTCCAAAGATCACTTTACTATTATTTTATAATAAATAATTACATATAAATATTAAATTCGTTAATAAAATCCATATCATAGGAGTGCTTTCTCGAAAGTTTATTAAATATTTAATTTTGAAAAACTAGAATTATTATGTTAAATATTAAATAGGAAATTTTTCAAAAATCTTAAGTCTGAAGAAAACTGAAAATCTCTGATAAAAGTTTGTTCTAAATGTCTATTGAAAATCAATGTTTGTTTTTTCATAAATATACATCTAAAAACTGTGAACAAGTTTTGAATAGAGTAAAGTTAAATAAAATAAATTTAAAGTTATTCCAGGTTTTTGTAAATTGCTAGTAAAGTGTTTTAAAAAAATGACCAAGATTCAACCTTTAACTACATCATTTATCCATTCTAAATTTATAGGGACTTATAAAAAAAAATTCAATAAGCAATTTAATTTATGATAAAATTTTTTTATAATAAATAAAACTAATCACTGATTCGAAATAAAGATTAAATTTATTCATTTCTACACTATTTCAAATTTTATTTTTGTTACGTTGTCATCGGTGGTTCTGTTTTTGTCAGGAACCTAGCCTAATTCAAATGCTTATGTGCAAAAAAGCACAGGTCTATCTACAATGATAAAATATACACTAGTAATATTACAATAATAATAAATTATTTCAAGAAATTATCTATTCTTTAGATTCAAATACAAAAATGTTTAACAAATTTTTGAAATTTATCTGAAATCTTCGCGAAATATTTGGTAATATTTGTGAAATTACTTACAAATATATAGAAATATTATTTTTGAAATCAGCTGTTATATCTTTTGTCGATAATTCATCTTTCCTTATTTTAAATTCATCGCCTGGGTTAAAAGTTCAACTGCTTAGCTAAAAAGTTTTTTTGTTGTTGAAGATTCATCATTTTAGTCTGAAAATTAACTTTTTTCTTGAAAATGCATATTTTTTGTTTAAAAATTCAATTATTCAAAGTTTTTATTGTCTATTCCAAAATATTTTCCCCTTAAACAAAGAAATTATACGCGCGCGATCGATAGTCTAATCTTATCAAAAAACAAACAAGTCTTGCGATCATTGTTGTTAAAAACATGATTGTTTTTTTATCACTTGAAGTTTAAACCAGTAATAATAGGTACCTGAGATTATTATTATTATTATTATTATTTTATTATTATTTTTTCACAACAAAAGGATCTAAAATAATTGGTAGCATGGCTTCAAAACAAAAAAAAAACAAATTCCATTTGTTTAAACAATTTAAAGTTAATTAATTAATGGTAATAAATATTCCACTACACCAATAGTCATAATTTTTGAGGTAAAAAAACTAATTTTCGGGAAAAAAATATTAAGACAAATTACATTTATTTAAACCATTAAAAATTAATGAACCTATGTTAATACATATTACACAACAAAATTATTTAAACAAATTCCTTTTGTTTTAAATAAATTTATGTCACTTAATAGAAATAAACTGCCAGTTCAAAGAATTTTGAAAAAGAAACTTTTTTACACAAATGAGATTTGTTTAAATAATTAAAAATTAATGAACCAATTTTGTTAAATATTCCACTTGATCAATAGTAATAATTTTTAAGGGAAAAACGAACTTCTGAAAAAATCTATTTAAACCAATTCCATTTGTTTAAATAATTAAAAATTAATGAACCAATGTTAATAAATATTCCACTAGACTAATAGTAATAGTTTTTAGGTGAAAAAACGGATTTTTGAACAAAATTATTTAAACAAATTACATTTGTTTAAATAATTAAAAATTAAATAACCAATGATAATAAATATTCCACTAGACCATTATTAGTAATTTTAAGTAAAAAAAACGAGAATACAGTTTTCAAAAGATCGATTTCATGAAGAATTGACATTTTTGGTTTTAAGTCACATTTTACATCTCAGAGATTTTAATTATAAAATTTTTAACTTGTCAAATCGATTACGAGTAAAGCGTCTAAATACAGAATTCGCAAGTTCCCCTTTTCTTCTTTTTGCATAAATTTGAATAGAATTAATAGAATTCAATAAAAAAACCAAACTAATTTTCGTTGAATGTTAATTGCTTTTAATTGAAGAGTCCACTATAATATTTCTCGTTTAGGATTTATGTCCTTTCGTTGAAAATTTGACAAATTGGTTGAAGATTTAAGAATTTTGTCACAAATAATTTTTTTTGGTCGAAAATGAATTTTTTTAACGAAAAATTTAACTATTCAATTCTTCCTTAGAATTGATAGTTTCTAGTTGAAAATTCATCAAATAAATTTTTAATTGAGGATTCGTAATTGTTTCTGACATTCGTTCCTTTCTGGCTGAACAAAATTTATGTCCTGAAAATTTAACTATTCCTTTTTTGACTCACAATTGATCATTTTTAGATGGAAATTCAATACTTGAGTTAAAAATTGATTCATTTTGTTGGCATGTGACCTTTTTCGATAGAAAACTAATCTTCTACATTAAAAAAATTAACTGCGCAGTTGGAAGTTGAACTACCTTATTAAAAATTAATTTGATTAGTAGAATGAATGAAATATCAATTCTACCATTGATAATTCATCTTTTTCGTTAAATTCAATAGACTTTCATTTAAAATTAAAATGTTTTCTTAGTTAAAATATGAAATATTATATTTTTTGTTGAGAATGAATAATTTTTACTGGAATTTTAACTTCTTAGTTGAAATTAAACTCCTTTAATAAAATCCTTTTTTTGTGTTTTAAAAAATGGTCATTTCAGATTTCAGTATAGAGAATTCAAGTATTTCCTTAAAAAATCAACTAATTAATTTAAATTTTAACAATTTTGGTTACAAACTTGTTCCTTTAGCTTGAAAGTTTCACTATTTGCTTTTTTTTATTTGAAAATTCATCTTTGTAGGTTGAAAAATGAACCATATGGTTACGAATTGCTTCTTCGTTGAAAATTTAACTGTATTATACCAAATTCGTCTTTTTGGTATGAAGATTCGACTATTTGGTTGCAAAATGAACTGTTTGTGATTGAAGATATTTCATCCTTGTTTGAAAATTCGATCATTTTATTGAAAATTTGTTTCTTTTCTTGAAACTTCAACTTTTTTTATTTTTGTTTTATTTTTTGAAAATCTAAGCATTTCAAGCCTTGCTTGGAAACATAAGGCTGTCGTAACATTTTTTCCCCCTTTTTCTGATTTGAAAATTAAAAATTCAACCATTCTGTAGAAGATGCAATATATTTCGGCTTAAAATCTTCAGCGTTTCATATTTAATTCAACATGGTACCTTTTCATTAATTTTATTTAAAAGGATTTATTTCTTATTTTTCGTGAAAAATCACCGTATTTTTATGTTTTTATATTTGTGTCGCCAGCCTGGCGCATTTAAGCTCTGTGCGATGATCTGGAACGATCAAGGGGATGGGTGGAAAAAGTGTTCAAAATAGTGCGACGTATTTTTTGAATGGACCACATTGAGTTATCTTTAAGCCAAAAATATGGGGGGATACCATTCTAGAGTAGACCAGAAACCCATCCTAGATAATCAATTATTAAAAGCACAAATATAACTAAAATATTTATTTCCAAATTTGTTTCAATAATACACATTGTGTCCTAACTATTATTTAAATTAAAGCAATTATTTTGCATACATCAGTATTTGGAATCAATCCTTATCTAATGTAGGTTCTAAAATTATTTTTTTCTGAAAAAAGATCTTCTCACTTCGCTCCACTGGGAATCGAACCACAGAACTTTCTATTGCCGGTCGGTGTTTTCTATGGTATTTGTGATACGAGTAATTTAAAGGAATCTGTATTATCGTCAGAGGTAGTTACTATTGGTCAGTGTAGATGTCATTCTAAAATCTGTCAAAATAGAAATCAAAACTTGATTGATAGTTTGGATTTATACTTTCACAGATTGTAGAATGACATCTACACTGATAAATAGTAACTAACTCAGAAGATATTAGAGATTCCTTTAAAGTAGTCGTATAATAAATGTAACACCTGGCTTGAGATAGCGTAGATTAAAAAAAAGGATGTTTCTTTCGATTTCTCTAATAGCTTAATTGGGAAAGCACCCGACCGGCAATCGGAAATTCTGTGTTTCGATTCCCAGTGGAGTGAAGTGAGAAGATCTTTTTTCAAATAAAAATAATTTAAAATTTTTTAAATTTTATTTACCATCTAGTCAAAAGGGCATTGAGTATTTCCTGTTACTTGAAGAGTTTACTTGATCGATAGTTTTGATTTCTATTTGCACAGATTGTGGAAATACGTCTACACAGATCGATAGTAACTACCTCTAATGATAATACGGACTCATTTATATTATTGTATGTTCATTATCTATTGTGGGGTTGTCTCTCGCATCCGTCAATTCTAAAAATTCGTTGTGCAAACGCTGTCCGCCAACAGTTTACGCGATTTGCGACCCTTTTGTAAAAAAGAAAATATACTGCGGAATTCGTTTTTTGTATTCAGGTTTATACTATTGGAAACTGATATTTATCCAGAGAAGAGAGAATCTAACGGATAGATCTCAGAGCTATGTGTAGACATGATTTTATTGGATTTCCACGCATGTCATACATTTGTACTCGTTGAATGTATAATAAAGTTCGTCTTAGGTTGCTCTACATTTGTGCAATGGGGTTTGCAATATATGCATATTCTAGACATAGAAATATATGTTGCAATTTAATATACATCAGAAGATGTGTGTATTCTGACGCCTTTAGATACGGGACCCAAGTAGCATATTGGTAAAACACAGTATGCACACCATGTTTGAGATTTCAGGAGCTTTGATGGATCCACGAAGATGTAGGAACTTTCAGAAACTAAACCGAAGTTGAATTTTCAGAGCAAGTGATGTGTGAATAATAATGCAAAGTGCGTTCAGTGTTATATATTTGTGATTACTGGTTGATATAAATTGTATCATCTTTGGTTTTCAGTAAAGTACCTAACGTTTCATTTATAATATTTCATTTTTATATTATTTTTATTTTTATAACTATTTTTTATTACAATTATTATTTTTATAACATTTATTATATATTTTATAGAGTTTGATATTAAAACCAGTTATTAAGATCTCCAGATTTCAAGATCTCAATGTTTTCAAGGCATTTCGCATATCTCATCGATTTTAAATGAGTTTAAGATGTTTTAAGTTTTAGGGGTTTTATATACACTATTAGAAATTTTCGCAAAATTCCGACAAATTTGAGATACCAAAGTAACTGAAATTTACGAAATTAGGTAACTCAAAATGAATATCAGTAACTTTTATAGTAAATTTACTAAATTTGTATTTAAATTCAGAAGAGGTTTCTGGAAAAAGCAAATAGTTTCCTCAAATTCAAAAAATGGCAAGAGAAATATAAGTTATCGTAACGGAAAGAAGTGCGCAGTTGCATGCGCACTCCTCATTTCTCGAGCGAGTTGGGTTATCAGACGAAGCAGGACGGTTCAGTTATTCAGTATCAATAGTAATTGGCGGGTTCGAGAGATTTTATTATGATTTGTTACAGAAGGGGATACTTTATTCATTTACATAATTTTTCGAAGCGTCACACGCCAAAAAAAGTCAGTCTGTCTGTCTGTCTGTAGTCTGTAGTCTGTACTCTGTATTCTATAGGCACGATAACTTTCGAAAGATTTATCAGATTGGATTCTGGTTTGGCACACTTTTTTTGGGCCTAAAAAGAAAGAACGAGTTCGTAAAACAGCTACGTTGGATGAAAATTCAAAAAGTGAGCGCATTATCAAAATACTTGAAACTATTTTTTTTCAAGATATAAAATTCTATGTACGGCTATTTATATTACTCGGAAACTCGAACAATTTATCCTTATGACTTTTTTCGATCAAATAAAAACTATCAGAGTTATACCATTTTCAAAATAAAAAAAAACAAACTATGCAAGATACGAAAAAAATGAATCAACTAAAATTGCGTGCCCGTAAAGGACCTACAAATTTGTCATTAATCACATTTCGATTGGACGCATAGTTTTTGTTTTTAGTCGTAAAAAACAATACCAAATATAAAGAAACTTGAAGTTTTGGACAAGCGAAACAAGCTATGAAAACAATAGACAAAAGTTGCTCTTGCAAAAAATAGCGAAAACTCATTCAAATTTGTCATGAATAATTTTTGATAGGAAACGTAGTTTTCGTTTTAATTGTAAACAATAAAATTCAAAATTAAAAAATTAAATTTTTCGAATAGCGACACTGGATTCAAACTAAAATTAGCAGGCTAATGTTGCTCACCATAGAAAGATCTATGAATTTGTTATTGATCATTTTTAGATAGGACGATTAGATTTTCTTGCCTTCGTAAAAAATAAGATCAAAAATTTTAAAAATAAATTTGTGGAAAAACGACACAAGAGAAGAACAAAATTAAAAGACAAAAGTTGTTTAATCAAAAAATATCTATAAGTTTGTTATAAACTCTGATTATAAAAATATGTTAAAAGTAAAAAAAGATACAAGATACAATAACATTTTATTTACCAACATTTTTCGCCTAAATTACATCTACATTGAATATAAACAAATTAAATTGATGGAAAAAGGACACAAGTTGGAGTAAAATGTTTAATAATAATTTTTATTTTAATAGAATGCGGATTTTTTAATGATACAAATAATACAGTAAAAAATTTTTTAAGGAATAATAAAAAAAAAAATTCAAACGGAGATTTGTCAATTATTTTTCAATTTCTGAATAAGCACTAACAGCCCGAGGTACAGAAATAAATATAATATACATTTGATATACTAGAGTTGAACATAATGTAGAAAAGTTCGCATTTTCCACGAAATCAAGTGCGAAGCATGAGATACGTGATGAGAATGTGTTCGTTAAAGCCGAAGGAGCTTTAACAAAAGAGAATTTACAATCACCAAATGGTTGTCGATGCTTTGACCTTTAATGCTAAAAGTCTTGAGAAAAAATGTGCGGTAAATAGAAAAACCGAGCGCGAAACGCGAGATAAATACATTATCGAGCGTGAAGCTCGTGAAAAATATATTATCGAGTGCGCAGCTCGAGAACCAAAATTCGCGCACCCCACGCGCGCTCAGGCTTGCGAGCGGCGCGCGTAGTGCGCTACGAGAATGTGCCCGCGCAAGTGTTCCGAGATCTTAGTTCTCGCATCAAAGCGTAATAAAATCCAGGAGCACTGTCGTGAATTAAACTCCCGAAATTTCTCTCCGTGTGTTTCAGGATTTAACTTTTTTTGTTGAAAATTTTGGTTTTGCCACTTTGTCAAGAAATAATTTTTTTGTACATCATTCATATTTAAGTTGAAAATTCATGTCTTTTATTGAGCGTTTAACTATTTTGCTACAAATTAATTTCTTTCTAAAAATTCATATTTTCTGGTTAAAAACTCTATTTTTTATGAAAAAAATACGTACGAATATTATGTATTAAAAATAAAATAACATTTTGTGAGTACATATCTCTAAATATGTAATGTATAGAGACAATATTATTTAATTTATTAATTTGATATAAAGTTGCAGAGTATATTTGTCTAAAAAATAAAAATTATAGTAAGACTATATATGAGCGAAGTGTATATAATAACTATGTTATAAAATATACCTAATGAACCAAATGTGAAAACAAACTTCTTATTATAAAAGATGGGCTTTGATTATATATTTAATACAATGAGTGTACGATACGTCCTATTATTATTATTTTATTATGATTACACCATTAGGCTGTTTCCCTTTCATGATAGGCGTGAAAAAAGGTGGGGAAGGGAGTAAAGTGAGGAACCGGTTATAGAATTTTTAGATTGATTCAGAATTGTCGTGTTATTTATTTAAATGAGACGTTCATTTCGCAACACTGCTTCGACCCAGATTGCTGATCAATCTCCCTAGCAATCACCCCAAGTGAAGATCCTCACAAAGTTGTGATGTGAGGTTCCCCACTTGAGTCCATTAGTATTCAAGGTCTTTTGTTTCAGGCGTCATTCACTCTACTGACCCTCTTTTTATTAACTATTTGCCGCCATACTTTTCTGTCCTGGCATACTTCTCTAGCTTCTTTAACGTCCATGCGTTTTTTCATGCAGGCTCTCGTGTTTCTAAGCCTTCTAAGCCTTTCTAAGTCTCTTTTAACTAGGGTCTCATTCACACATTCCAACCATTCCTTTCGCGGTCTGCCTGTGGGAACACTGCCATTTACTTTACCTTGATACACTTGTTTCGTTAGTCGTTCATCTTTCATTGTCTCAACATGCCCGAACTACCTTAACCGATTTCTTTCCCATGTGCGTCAACTAGTGTCTCTTCTGCACCACATTCTTTGAGAATTATCTCGTTACTCACTTTGTTAATCAGAGTTTTCTCGCATATTATGTCAGTACAAATATAGAATTATATATTGCGATTTTAGCTTTATTTAAAATATTTTTCCTTTGCTCAGAATGAATCATCGTCAAAGCATTAAATCTATCCATAACCTTCTTACTTTCCTTAATGTCTGTATCTAACTCCTCATCTATCTTCCCGTCCCGCAGTGGGGCGAAATGAAAAAACGACTTTTAACATAACCTGCAGGGCACAATTCTTCTTTGATTTTTAATTTTTGGTTTGAAAAAATTCAGCATTAAATTCTTAAGAAATCTTTCGACGCTGATTTTTAAACTTTTTGTTTGTTTAAATTTATATATAGCTTCAAATAGCGAAAAAAATGTTGATTTTTTAAATTTTTCTTTGAATTCTCTTTGAAAATTTTACTCAATGGCATCAGGCCTCAGGCTGGATGCAAAAGGGTCGGCGGAAGAAAAAAAATTTGTAGATATGTCAAGTTATTTATTATAAACAAATATTTGCAACAAATAGACAGTATGATGGATTATGTTTTGTGAAGTATATTTATGCATCAAAATCGCTCGTTTAGAGCAATGAGGTGAAATGTAATCATGAAAATGTGGTATCCGATATAGTTTTTTAAATTTATTAACAATTATGATAAACAAATACATGATTTAAACAGCTTTAGGCAGAAACAAACCGAATTTTCTTCCGATTGTCTTCGAATGTCATTGCATATGATATACATTGATGTATTTTAGTCATTTCATATAATTTTTTTAATTTATTTAGAATTATTATGAACAAATGCATGATTTGAACAGTTTTAGGCAGGAACGAACCGAATTTTCTTCCAATTCTCTTCGAATCTCATTTCCTGTGATACAAATTCATGTATTTTTGTCATCTGATATACATCAATGTGTATCACAAGCAATCAGATTCCAAGACAATCGGAAGAAAAATCGGTTCGTTTCTGCCTAAAACTGTTTAAATCATGCATTTGTTTATAATAATTTTTAATAAATTTAACAAATTATATCGGATACCACATTTTCATGATCACATTTCACCTCATTCCTCTAAACGAGCGATTTAGATGCATAAATATACTTCACAAAAGCATAATCGATCATACTGGGTATTTGTTGCAAATATTTGTTTATAACAAATAACTTGACATATCAGCAAATTCTTTTTCTTCCGCCGACCCTGATGTCACTGAGAAAATTTTATAATAATAAAAATTTTAAATCAACATTTTCTTCGCTATTTGCAGCTCTATAAAAATTGAAACAAACAAAAATTTAAAAATCGACCTAAAGGTTATTTTGAACATCGTTTTTTCGTTTCACCCCACTGCGCGTCCCTAGTAAATAAGCTGCTAAGGTATACGAATTCATCAACTGGTTCAATTCTCTAACATAGATATATAAGAAGTTGTTTATATTAACTTCTCTCATACATGTGACTGGAGTTTTATGCAGTTACCGTTGCTGAAATTTCTGTTACAGTTTAGGAAAATTTAGAAACGGATTCTGCATACAAATTTAGAGACGCATCTCCGAAAATTCCTACAGAACTTTCTAACAGTGCAGTGGAGATAATTTTACAGTAGATAATGAGCCTACAGTATATTATCAATAATTAAAAGCACAAATTTACTTATTATTATTATTACATCATTAAGCCGTTTCCCTTTCGGGGTAGGTGTGACTCACTCGGTGGGGAAGGGAGTAG
>JAWWLR010000166.1:28082901-28093282 GCA_035041075.1 Acraspis erinacei | reverse complement strand
GTATTGCAGAATCGTAAGCGTGCATTCTCAGTAACAGTAAAATGAAGAAAAATTGAATTTCGTCGATTACAGCGCCACCTATCGTACACCCTAGGGGGCGGTGTGGGGGAACCGCTTTTAACATCAGTGTATGTACTCCTCAGAGTGATTAAATTTTGATTCATAACATTTTTTCATAGAGTTAAAAAAATGACCCTGTATATTGAGATATAATTTGTTTGATGTTTCGGCAACTTTTTTTATCGATAGATTTTCCCGGGTGGATAATACTTCTACGCAGTTTCGAGCGCTTGTCTTGTTGTTGCATCCCTTATCTCAATTGTTCATTATAACATCTGTGTCGATCTTTTCATTCCAGATAGTACTGGTGTCACATAAGGCGAAAATGATATATTTACGGAAATATGAACACGAAACGATATATGCCTATACGTGTGATGATTTTAGGACAAAAGAATAATCGGTCTACTAAGCATAATTACTCTTTTACAGATTTCACCAAATTGAAGGTTAATAAGGATCAAAATTGCAATAAATTATTTCAAATATTGGAGATATTAATTTTAATTGATTTGAAATATTGAAACTCCTGTAGAATCTCTTGAAATCCCTTGAGAGCTTTGAAAGAATATTCAAATCCATTAAAGCCCTTGAAATCTGTTAAAATTCTCATAAATCCCGCCAAAATGGTTCAAGTATCCTAGAATCTTTAAAATGCTGAGTGATCCTATAAAACTCGTCAAATCTTTTCAAGACCTATGAAATCACTTAAAATCCCTGCAGGCAGTTAGAAATCTTTGAAACTCTCCAAACATAGAGAACAAATTTCGCGCCACATTGATAACCGCCTTATCAGCGAGCAAAATGGAACAGGGGCTGCTACGATTTTTCTAAAGTAATTGCTGTCATGATCTTTTGTCATCCCTTCGCTGCATTTGAAATCCTACCCGAAAAATCCTTTATTAATGTTCATATTGCAATTTAAGTTGTTTGGTGATATCAACGTGTAGTTGATTGATGACATGTGGTAATGAGGGACTTGATTATAGTTTTTTTCTTAACTTTAGAAGTGGCGCATATGACCACATTCAAAATCTATCCAAAAAAGTAGCCCTCACCTTCGACTAAAAACTTTTTCTTGGTGTTCATCACTTCGGAAAGTGTGATGACCTCCATATCTTGGAAAGTTTGCAAGATATGCTAAAAATTGTAATCGCGCATATGAGCGAATTTGAAACCCAAGAAGAAAGTCCCATCATCACTGGAATTTTCTAAGTATTCAAACAATTTTTATCGCTAATATGAGCGCACCTGACGTTCTTCCAGGCGGGCTGCTGGAAGTTTTATTATTAAATTCTTTTGTTATCGTTGGTTATCACTTTGTAATTTGTTAAAACATTTGTATCGTAGACAGATTTTAAAGTTAGAAAAAACATTTTGTGGCGCATATAAGCGCATTTAAAGACAAATGACCCCATATTCGAAATTTTATATTTCATACCGCCGCAAAAGTTTTAACACCTGGGTCAAACTGCCCCACATCCCTCAATTGTTATCTTTGTTAATTAGCTGAACAAATTTTTTTATTATTGGCGCATTTGAACGCTTTTGAAGTTATCACGGACAGCTATGTTGAAATCTAAAAACGTTCTTATTTTGAAATAATCGGACCAGCCGCCTCACCTATTTTGATCGCTGATAACTCGATTATCAATGTGGCGCAAAATTTTTTCATTAAGGAACATTTAGCGCATTTGGAGATTTTCAAAGCTATGTAATTTAGACTTTGATTTTTCAAATGGGGGGCAAGCGTCCACCTCCCCTCTCGTAACACCTGATATAACTTCTAGAGATTTTTTAAGCAACATTTTTTATTGATGGTGCATATGAGCGCATTTGTGGCGCAATTCATTGGGATCATCTCGAGCGCGGAGCTAGAGTGGCGCACATATGAACTGCTGATAGCATTTTATATGTCAATATGACTTGTAATAAAACCATACAAAAATTTAAAAATCCTAAATCGCTTAAACAACTTTGTGTACTATTTAGAGAATTTTAAAATGTAAAATTGTTTTATTCAAGTTGAAGTTTAATATCAGTTCTGTGATCTGTATGCGTATACGATTGAAAAGTAGTAAGTTATATACTCCCTGTTTTCCACGTCTGTGCAATAAATCTAAAGTACCTCCTGCGCCCATTTCTGGATCACTTGAAATTACATAGAATTGCAGATAATTTGAGATAAGGAAAGTTAATTTTCTGATTTTCAATAATGAGATATACATTTCAATGAAAATTACATTTTTAGATAATATATAATGTCAAGATAGACGGCGGCAACTTTAATATATGTGATACTTCAGCGCCATATCCGGATAGTATTGTAAAGATTTTAATACAATGAAAATATTCTCATGGTCGGTTAAATTACCGCTTCTTCCTTAACTCTATTTTCCATGAGACCGAGAATTTGATATAAAGGTTACAAATGGTTAAAAACTATAATGAAAATAACATTGCCAATTACAACCACATTTACATATCATGATATACCAATTCACGATTTTGTACTTTGAAAAAAATGTATTACTTTATTTATTGTTGCAGAATTAGGTTCCGAGTTCGAGCTTTTGCCTGTTGGCAAACCTGTTGCTGATGTTCCACATAGCAGACCTACTCTTGTTTCTGGCATATCTTCTTTAGATGGAAATCATCCTCTTACCAGGCCTAATTCTTCTGCCATGCCTCATTATCCTGCCGAGTCTTCACTTCGTAACAGGTCCAGGTCTCCTCCAAATGCCGAGCCTCAACTTCATGCAGTGTCCCCGTCTTCTCCTGCCTCGCATCAATTTTCTTACATACTTGGATTTAATATTGAAGAACTTAAATTTATTCGACTTGTACCCAACGAACATCCGAATCGGGTATTCGAACTTCGAAGATACGCTTTTCCTCGCGATAAACCAATTCGATTGAGAAAAGGGAATTGTGCCCTTGAGCCCATTCCGACCGAAGAACAAATTGTATTATCAACGGCCAATGGTGACGTCTTTGCTATATTTACAAAATCAAGCAGCCACACGATTTTGAGAGGAATATATCAACCTGTTCCCGAGCCTTATAAGTATGTTTGTGGAAGACGTGCAAAAATAAACATACACAGCGGCTCGGTTGATGAATTGACCCAAGAAGAAATAGCGGAATGTCCATTAGGCATGAAAAACCCAATCAATAAGGCCTTTAAAATATTTCGTGTGTAAACTAAAATTGCTCATAGCGTCCGTCGATTTGGAAAATTTTTCCGCAGCGTGGGCCCATTCTTAAGGCGTGCTATGCGTATGTCTGTCATATCTCTAGCTTTGCGCTTGGTCGTTTTGCTTCTCCCACCTTTATGCAATAATTTTTTCAAATTAAAGGACAAAACCTGGATAACAATGATTCTTGAATTTGTAATTCCCTTTTCAGAGTGGTCACTATACTGGGAAATCAGGAATACAGCCAACCCCAGGAATAAAGTTTATCTTTAAATTAGGTAAAAACGATGCAGCACGTTTATCTGACGAAAGCTAAAATCTATCGTACGCAAATATTTATTTGACATATGCTAGATATGAAACGGCTGCGTCTAGTTTCACCGAAATAACTCCGAATTAAGTAATTGCAGATACTTGTTTAGAAATGAATTTTTGCAACATTAAAAATGTAAATCTTGTATCAAATTTTATCATTAAAAATTCAAATATAATGAAACCTTTTAAAAATTTTAAATTGTGAACTTATAAATTTCTTTTGACAGAGATGATACATCATCTCTGTGAAGTATCTTTTCCGCGGTGTTTTAATTGTAATTTGTTTTAATTTATTTATAATTTATTTTATTGGGATAACATTTTTCATTCGTAAACAAATTGATTTCTAGTTCATTAAAATTTCGAGTATAAAACATTAAAATTGCATTTAATATTTTATTTCATATTATTGATGTAACAAGAACTAAAAATTGATTACTTTATTTTGTAATTCTTAATTTTACCTTGAAGATTCCAATTTTAGCGTTAATTATGGAAAGTCTTGAGTTTAAGGGTTCCAAGGCGCTCAAATCAGGTCAAGAATTTTGACAGTTCTGTGTCAGAGTCGAGTAGATACGACCTACTTTCTATGGATTTTTTATATACTATACCAATTATTTTATAGATTACACTGAACAGACTTTAATATTGTCAATAATTAAATAAGTTTTTAATTTCTGCACTGCTCATATAGAATGTTAAAGTATACACTTATTTTGATATTCAACTTACAAATTACAAAATCTATTATTAAAACATTTCCACGTTAATTCAGTTTCAGAATTAAAATGAACCATGGTCATATAACGGATTTTTCAAGGGTTTCACCACACAATTTTAGAGTGTACGCCAGATTACAAAGCATTACTAAGGATTTCAAAAGGTTTAAAAATATTTCAGAAATTTTAAGAAAGCTTTTAAAACTTTCAAAAGATTTGAAAGATTTTAAAAGATTTTAAACGATTTCAAATATTTTAATGATTTCAAACGAATACGAAAGATTTCACCAATATTTCAAAGATTTTAACAAATTCATCAAATTTCAGAAGATTTCAAAAGATCTCAATGATTTCAAACGAACACACAATTTTCAAAAACAAAGATTAAAGAAGGCTTTCATAAATATTTCAAAGATTTCATACAAATTTCAAAAAATTGCACAAACATTGTGAGGATTTTAAAGATTTCAATAGACTTCAAAGACGATTATGTTCGCAAACAATTAATAATTTGTCTATTTATCGTTCGGCATTCTTTATAAATTTCTGGCGAATAAAAAATGAAATGGCAAATTTTTTCCATCTACAACAAACGGTTAACTCATTATTTGGTGTAAAAAAAAGAAACCTGGAAAAGAACTGGAATTTCGTTACTAAGAATCTCTGGATAACCTGTTGAAATATTTTTGAGAATTAGAAAGGATCCCTAGAATTTTTTTTATAAATTTCATTAATTAGATGGAATTTCAAAGAGTTTGCAGTATTTAAGTTTAAAGAATTTTCTAGAATTTCGGAAGATATGGGGGGATTTTACAGGGCCTATAAGGTTTTAAGATATTTTAATAGATAATCTATATTCACAGGTTTTCTTGCATTGACTTACGTAAGTCAAGACACGCTGTAATAGTAATGCCAGTAATGACTTCTTCTGCAATGGATGGGAAGGTGCCTATGAATGGGAAGGCGCTTTCTATGAGATGGCATTGCTCTTGGTTCTGCGTTACCAATACTTCGTCATTTTTTCTCTGGACAGGATGACGTGTTTAACAATGGAAACTCTATCAGGGAACAATTTTTGTAACATCATCGGACCGTCAGTTACATATGATACTGGTAAATACTTCAGGTTTTAGAATATTATATGAATCTTTAAGCCGATGCTAAGTGTTAAAAGATGGGAAATTTTATTCAGATTTTTTATTGTCATAGAAATTTCTAAGTCAAAACGTAATATTAAGATTTGGAACTGGGAAATTAGCTTTATTTAAATAGTTCAGGCTTTTTCACTTGCATAAGTCAAAATGGCAACAATAGGGCGATTGAAATATTCATGCAAATTTCCAAAATGCAATAGCAAATATTATCATCCGTTAAATTATACTTCTTACGAGAATAAACGTTTTCACAAGTTTCCGAAACAGAAAAAATTTAGGGGGAGGTGAAAGCAAGTTTGTAATTTGGAGGATAAATTGAACGTTGATAATATATACGTTTTTTGTGATCATTTTAATGCAAATCAATATAGAGCTTGCTCTCATAAGAGACTAACATTGGATGCAGTGCCATGCTCCGTTCTCATAGAAGATGTTGTTGACCCTGAGCGAATTTCAACATCAGAAAGAAGTAATTAATAATTAAATACGATTAAACCTGAATTTCGCCTTGCTGCACCAGAAGTAACAAACGATAAAATTTCCAACGCGGTGGGGAATAACAGCTCCAATATTTCTTTTTTTCTCCGGACTTCAAAATAACGAAATACCAGAAGTACCAGAAATTGATATTTCCAATACGGTAGAAATTAACAGTACAAATATTTCCAGTAATTTAAGTTTCAATAATATTCAACATGAATTTAACCCTACGGCGACAGAAATGGCAAACATCGAAATTACAGAAACTTTAGCGGGTAATAGTTTAAAAATATAATTATCTGAAGATAGTGGCACTTACGTGCATAACGTTTTAGATGAGCATTCGTATTGTGCAATTTTTTCGGGGTTTTAAGGCAGTTCGGCGCATTAAAAGCAGATTTCTTGTTGATTACTTGGGTTTTGTTCTATTGTTTTGTTTCTATTTTTTAATTTGCAACAAAATAATAACACCACTAATATGTAAGCAATACATGAAGTCGATGTTTGAGCTCCTGTGTTTAAACGGGTTAAAAAGAATCTCTCCACCATCTTCTTTCCATTTTATGAATGTTGATACTGAAATATAACCAATTTTTGTCTTAGAAGTAGATTGGTAAAAAAAGGCTGGATTAGTTCGTTTAAGTGAATTTTTATAAGAAGATGGTTAGATTTGTTTGACAGGTTAAGAACCCTAAAATCGTCCACCAAGTTCAGGCAACTGATGGTGATCCAACAGAGGTCAATAGTGCTGCGTCCAGTGCCCCCTAAATAAGTAATATGACAAGGATCGTCAGAGAGGAATCAACCATTGCAAAGTATGAATTTAAAAGACTCAAGTAATTCCACAAATTTTTTCCCCCGTATGTTTCTGGCACAAAATTGGTATTCAATAAAATTTCTTCATCCACTCAATTTAAAGAGGCAACACGAGCATTGAAGTCGCCCAATAGAACAGCATTAAAATTCGACGAATGATCGCTGTCACATGAATATAAAACATTCTGTAAAGATTCAACACAAAACTCAGTATCCGCAGCTGGTGAAAAATAAAAATTCCCCATATAGAGTGCATAGTTACCCTCAATAAACATAGGCTACAATAAACATAGTACTGGCTGAGAGATCGAGGTAATTTCACATTTTCATTTAAGAACCAAGTTTCACCCAGACAGATCACTGAATAATTGGTCAAACATTTAATTTGACTTTCATCTAAACTGAACAGGTTGCTAAAGCCATTTATATTCTAGTAGCATGCTCTGAAAGGCTCACCGATAGATTTCACTACACTTTGACTTTTAATTATTCACTAAGAGGGACGATTAGGAGCTTGGCTGGAATTGTGACAATCTGAAGATCAAGACTCACTGAAGGAGCTTCCTTCCTTTTCTTGAAAAAATCCTGCTTCTTAACTCTATCCGGATTCACTAGAGTTCCAGTTTACAATGGATCGGACCTCTCATTGTTTGACACAATAGCTGTGTTTTTGTTTATGAACTTCGGCGACCCGTTATTTACACCCTGTGAGTCGGCATTAGTAACAGGTGAACCGGATATGTTATTATTTACCGTTTGGAGAGACCCATTGTTGCTCATATTAATCGCCGAAGGCTTGCTGCCCTGGATTATTTCTTCCTGACTTATATTGTTCAAGACCTCTAGAGGGAAAATCATGTTATTAATACGTAGACCTGATACATTAATGCGGGGATTGAGACCCACTTTCCTGAATTTAGAAGCCGCTTGTCCAAGTGCCTTGCGTTTTTGTACAGATTCCGGGTCCAGATCGTGCTCCACAAAAATATTCTCACCTCTAAGTTTTTTTGCGATTCATGAAAATTTAGATCTCTTACCACTCCTGAAGAAAGAGACAGTAGAATTGGTCTTTTTTTGTTCACTGTGTACTGCCCGAGACGCATAGCGCCATCGAATGCTTCAAATTCAAACAACAGGTCCATTTTTGACTGTATGAAATGTTTTACCTTACCTAACAGAAGTAAGGAGGTTTCTGTTGGATCCTCAAGCATACCAAAAGACAATAAATTGTTTTTCCTATTGCGCTTGTCTAGGATTTGGGCTTGCTTAGATAGTTGCAGCTTGAGGTCAGTGTTCTCCATTTCGATTTTATTAACCTTGCTTCACATTTCTGAATCTTTGTAGATAACTCATCAAAAATGTTTCTCTCCGCAACGCTGATTTTCATCGATAGTTTTTTTCCAATTTGGGATACAGAAGCCATTTTTGAAAATAAGTAAAATACAGCACAGTAATTGAAACACACTCCTAACAATAAGTCAAGCTAATTTTGTGACCGAGCGAAGAGCCAAGTTACAAAGGTACAAAGTTGACATTTACTCTTCATCAAATTGTACGACAAAACTCCAAACGCTAACTGTCTAGGAATTTTCTGAACACTAATTTTTACTTATTAACGAACCACTGTACAACTAAGATGTATAAAAACTATTGAGAGTTTTTAATAAATCGAATTGAATTGAATTGAAAAAGAATCAACTTCTTCACGCTATACATAATTTTTGTCATTTAGATTAATTAACTTAATTTTCTTTACATTATTTCCTTAAATGATTGATTAAACGCATGAGAACAAACTTTGTATTTGGATTGATCAGTAAAATAATATTCAAGAGCAACATTTAAATTTGCACAGAATATTTGAGGAAGGAGATAAGCATCCTTGATTTCTAAATTGACATATATTCAAATTCACAAACTTCGTCACTCCTCAAAATATAATATTAAAAATAGCTGGGGATTTCAAAAAAATTTTATTCAAAAAACGATTCCAGCTGACTATTTGATGATTTCTTTGGATTTTGTTGCAATGCTTGCGAGTGTACGCCTTGAATTAGTTGAACAGGCAATTTTAAATAGATGGGATAATATTCAACAACGTACTCGATTGTGTCAAAAAGAAAGGAAATATTCAAGTGGAAATTTTAATTTCTTTTGTGCTCATCATTTAAAAAAAAAAGTTGCAGTAATCAAAAACTTATTTGGCAGGGATGTAGGTTTGTTCCATTTTTTTATAAATCAATAGCCACAACATTTAATTGAGAAACATATCACAATTAGAATTCAACAGATCAGAAAAAGAAAAAGAAATATTTTTCCTACAGGTAATCAGAAAGTGTAATTATATATATTACGTTTAGGGAAATTATATAAAATTCAAGCTACAAACTCTAGTGTAAAGCACGAGATATGTGATGAGAATGTTTTCGTTAAAGCCAAAAGAGCTTTAACAAAAGAGAATTCACAATCACCAAATTACTCTTGTCGATGCTTTAACCTTTAGTTTAAAAAAATCTGTGCACAAATGTGGGAAATATACAAAGACCGAGCGCGTAGCGCGAGGTAAATACATTATCTCAAACTTGTGAGCGAAGTGCGAGCATATTTAACTCAAAAGAATGAATATGATAATTACTACGAGCAATTTGCAATATACCCTTTGCTCGAAATAAAAGCGCATTTTACTACCACTTACTGGTATGAGATACTTTAAAACAATGAAAGGAAATTATTTAGGACCGAGGATGAAAAAAGTATGATGATATTCGAGTTGACTGAGGTATACAAAAAAAATTGCTATGAATGCTATAGAATGTTGTGAGATCACGAAAATGTGAACAAATTCTATTAGTGAATAAAAAGCTCTTTTTCATTAAATGAATGATTTACAGAATTTATAATTTAAAAAATTGCTTGAAAATGCAGGTTTGGCGGATCTATTTTTATAATACGCTTTGAATTGATTTCTGAAACTTGTGCATATGCACTATCTAGTATTATTAAATACTATTTAAGACTACTTGCTACAGTTTAGCGTTGAGGCTAGTATGATTTAATTTTCTGAAATATATACTAGCCCTTTACAATTTGAAAATAGATTCGTTTGATATAAAATACCGTAAGACAATGCACAACATCCCTCACAGCATAAGATATCGGCGGAATATCCCATTTATCTCCCAGGATATGGTGGGTCTATCCCAGGAGATCCTAGGGATATCGCAAATATTATCGTTCCTAACGGAAATCTAGTATATTACTGGAAATTCAATAATTTAAAAATATTAGGAATTTTTCCGGAGATTTTATACAAAGTACAACATTATAAAACACAATAATGGTAAAGGCCCCTCTAACGTCACTTTCTCGTAAATTCCATAATGGCTATCAGTGTGCGAGACCGTCGCGTCGTAATCAGTGACACTTTAACAAAAGTCAACAATTTCCCGAATATTCGTCCCGAATTATAATCAATTGTCATTTATATTACATAAACCAACGCGGTACATATTAGTTTGATTTTTTTTGGAACGAAGTTCCTTATGCCGGGTTGTCGGGGTTCAGGTGCTGGCGCTGGGGGCTAGCCAGTGAAAATGAAACAGATCGAGCGTCACCGTCATGGAAAAAAGCGACATGCGGC
>JAWWLR010000166.1:28027792-28038223 GCA_035041075.1 Acraspis erinacei | reverse complement strand
AAACATCTGTTTTAAAAAGAAAAACTTTTTTCATCGATATAAATCAACATTTTATGTATGAATAGAAAAGAAGTTTTGATTATAATTTTCCGAATAAAATAATTCTGAAGGAGACTGATTTTAATTGAAAACTTAATCTTAATTTAAATTAGATTAGCATAAAGCTGGGAAAGGGATAGAGATAGGGTGCAACAGTATTTGTCCCTTCCCTTTTCAAGCTCGAAAATTACTGCTTTAGATACAAAATTTTATTTGTCTCATTTGTCATTGTATTTTTTTGTAATTTTCTATTTGTTGTAAATTTCTATTCTTAAATTCATTAAAATTTATTTTCTTGATAATTAATTTTTTGATGAATAATTAGTCGCCTTGATTAAAAAAACAACTTCCTCATTGAAAATTTTAATACTCGGTTCAATGTTAAGATATTTTCTTGAAACCAAAAATAAAGGTTAAGTTCATTAGACCGAATTTTTTGACAGATGGTTCTGGTTTTGAACACTATAAAATACTGAAAAATGCATAATTCAATTTTGAAGTCAAACTATGCTAGAAAAAAATAATGCACAATAATCATTCACCCAACAAGATCTACAAATTTGTTATAGATTATTCTCCGATAGGAAACTTAGTTTTTGTTTTATTCGAAAAAAAAGAAATAAAAAATAAATTATTTTTAAAAAACGGTACAAGAGACGTAAGATCTTAATAATTAAAAGTTATTGAGAACAAAATAATACAAATTCTTTATCAAACATTTTTCGATGGGATGCGTAGTTTTCGCTTCAATCGTAAAAAATATCATGAAAAATAAATCTATTATTTTGTAAGAATGACACAAGATATAATAAAATGTTAATCAACCAAATTTTTCGTCTAAGTAATATCTACAAATTTGATTCCATAAGAGCTCGCAACTTAGTTATTATTTATATTATTACAAGTTTTTCTGCATGATTAGTATAGTAGTGAAATTGGATGATAAAATTGATGATTCTTTAAATTTCAGAATAAAAGTTTAAAATTGAGAATAATTAATTAAAATAAAATAAAACCAGTTATTTCATTCGACAGCGATCTTTTTATATTATATTAAAAATATAAATTGAACTTCGAACTTGTGTGAGTTATCGAATAAAAAAGTCATTAGGCCATACTCACCAGATGCGCCTTCTCAAGTAGTAGTGACCTTCTTTGGTCAGCCATCTCCTTAAATAGAATATGAAAAGTCAGACTTAACACGCAAATGATTAAAATTTATACATCAGTAGCACGTATTTTATGCTAATGGAACCCCTCGCCGCAAAAAATGTATTACCGAAAATTTCCAAAAATTACAACAAAATTGGAATTATCTATATTTCAAATTCTTCCTAAAATTATCATAATTTCTCAAATTTGTAAACTTAAAAAAAACTTATAAACTTTAGAAATTTTGATGATTTTATAAATTTTGACAATTTCACCAGTTTTAATAGTTTTTGAAAATATTATAAATCTTGAAAATTTGAGACGTCCTTATAATTTTAGAAATTCTGATAATTTTAGAAATTTCGAAGACTTTAGAATTTTCATAAATGTTGATCATTTAAAATCCTTTTAACATTTATAAAGATTTAAGAAATTAAAAAAATTTTCATAATTTTAGAAATGTTGAACAGTTTAAAATTGTGGATAATTTTACAACTTAGAACCAGTTTTAAAATTTTGAAAATTTTACATATTTTATAAATTTTTCAATTTTATGGACGGGAAATTTGAGACGTTTTTATTATTTAAAAAGTTTTGATTATTTTATCAATTTTCATAATTACAGAAATTTGAAAAATTATAGAAATTTAGAGATTGTAAAACATTTTATAAGATTTTATAAAATTTGAGAAACCTCAGAAAATTTGAACATTTAATAAAATTTAGAAATTTTGATAATTTGATAATTTTGAAATTTTTTATGTATACGGAAATTGAGTCTCGCTTCGCAGAAAGGAAAAAAGAGTAAAATCATGCATGCCTTCTAAAAATTTGATTTGTTGAGAAAATGTTTTGTTAGCATTTCTGACTTATCATATTATACTTAAAGAAATGGCCGGACAAATAAGGTTGCTACTACTCGGGAAGGCCCTCGTGCGATTATTAACTAATTACTTTTTTATTCGATAATAATCGATGTTCAAACGTCAACAGTGAGTTTCCAGACGCTACCAAACGATTTATAGAAGAATTTTAAAAAAGAATTAAAGTTTGTTATGCAGCATGAACTTAGCACTCCTATTTTCAAAACTCAACATCTTCTTGAATTTTTCGCTCCAACGCGGTTTTAAAGTGTTAAGAAAAACCTTTCAAATCCCGTTTATTTTATCCAAAAATATTAAAAATTGCATTTTTTACATTTAAGGACAAGCCATTTTTTAATCATTTTTTGGCCGCGAAAAACCGTCTCTAATTGTTGAACCATTGAGCGGATTTGAGAACAGATCTGTTGGAAAACATTTTTCCTAAATGATATTGTTTTAGTAGATCCTTATTCTACTTACAAAAGCAAACATTTTTTCTCTTCAGACTTTTTGGCTACAGTGCATAGATTCGGAGATAATCAAACTTGATAAAAATGGATCATGTCGCACTTATTTTAAAATGGTTTGTTTTTTAATATAAAAAAGCAATTTTTAATCTTTTAAGGAAACATGCATTTTTGATGGAGATATACATCTTTAAATATTGACTGATTTTTTTTTTGGCAGAAACTTTTACATACAACTGTATATCGACAGAAATTGTATTAGATGCTATTTAATTAAGGAAAGTTCAATTAGCGATAGTTGATATCATTCAACAAGGTATGCATTCTTCAAACGATTATTTATTGCAAAAGTTGAATGTTCCTAAATATGCAAAAAGACTGGAAGATTTAAAAGGTGGTTTGCAACAAGAAGATTATGGATGACCGAGATTTAGTCTCATGGAAAATTCCTGATAAGAAAAATTGAGAGATCGAAGGAGAAAAGGTCTCTGAAAAGTCATTTTCGCAAATTTTCGCAAATTTTTGCACTATTTCTTAATATAATTGAAGACAAACCAATTGCTATTAGTGTTTATTGATTTGAATATTTTTCTTCTTTATGGATTGATGATAAATTGAGTAGGAGCGAGCATCCACTGTTGCTGGTTCAGAGTAATAGTAAAATTTAATTTATTTCCATAAACCGTGCTGGTGGAAATAAAAGTTCTAAAGCATTCAAATCAATAAAAAATTATTTTAAAACTTTTTGAATACCCTAAGAATCAAAAATTCACTTTAATATACAAAACAAGATTTTTAACATTATTAGGATAGTAGTAAAATTTAATTTAAAATGTGATGATTCTTTCAATTTCAAAATAAGATTTTCTGATTCAAAACATTAAATAAAACTAACTTAAAACAAATCGGCTCATTCAAAGATGTTATATCTCTTAAATTCATATCTACAGAAGAAAGAAGATTAGCGCAGGACATACTTAATGACATATAAGGAAGAATAATTTCATTTCTTAATGTATAGAATTTCTGAAAATAAAACCAAGAATCCAACGACCAAATTTGGTCCACGTTCATCGAATTTTCCTATGGTAATTTGAAAAAAGATCCTCTTTTGAAGAACAAATTTACTAAAAAAGAAAACAAAAATAAAAGAGCAAAGAAAAATAATCGAAAATTAAAGGGCAGTATTCTTTTAAAAAAAGTTTTAAAGTGAGTGTAGAAGAAATTATGTTTGACCTAAAAAATTATTTTTCTTGGATGAAAAATTTCAAGATGTTGCCTTTTACAGTAATTTTCTCAATAGAAAATTTGAATATACTTTAAAAACATTTTAACTCTCACTACTAAATTTACTGATCAAAGCTGTTTCGAATCATGCTATTTTTTTAAGTCAAAAATTTCCAGAATCAAAAATAAATTAGAAGCATGTTTACAACAAGATGAAATTATTGATCTTTTGAAACATAAGATTTTCCTTAATCTAAACTTGTGAAAAAATGATAAAAAACATGAGAACAAACTTTGTATTTTGATTAATCAGCAAAATAATGTTCAAGAGAAAAATTTAAATTTGCAGAGGATCTTTGAAAAAAGAAGCAAGGATACTTGGTTTGTAAATTTGACAGATATTCAAATTCCTGATCCAGTTACAGATGCTTTCAGATTAGGTAAAGGTTTTAGTAACCCTGTCATAAAACGTAGGCCCAAAAAAATGATAGAAATAGTCAAAAATGTCAAATCAAGCATACACAAAATTCCGATATTAGATCAGCAAGATTTCCGAAACAAGGTGTTACATATGTCAAAGAGATTTGTTAATAAAAATTATTTGTACATTTGTAATAATTATCGTAAAATTTCTGAAGGTTTTAGGATAAAATTAAGTTAGGGATATGGAGGATTTACTTGCCAATCATGATAATTTTGATTTACTGAATAAAAAACCGTTACAACAATTGAAAAGAGACACATTTAAGATGCTTGACAATTTGAGAAAGAAAGTACTTATAGGTAAGTTTTATGTACACTGTTAGATAAATCTGACTGAATTTCAATGCACATGTATTGAACGGCCTCTGACGACTTTTCTTTTTCAAACAAATTTTTTTTTAAATTTTCTCAACAATTTTATTTTTATTTCAACTATACAAGTCACTAAATCAGTACGTTTCAACTAGTTGCATTTTTAACCAAAATATTTTCATTTTCTACAAACAAAAACAAGTTTTTCAACAAACAGGTTGCCCGTTTTATTTAAAGAAAAAATTGCTGGCCATTTCCCGGGTTTATCCCGGTTCCCAAAAACTGTTTACGGTAAATGATATTTAAAAAATCGAACACTAAACCTAAAAATTGTTTCATTCGTAGAAGAAAAAACTGAACTGCAAATCAAAGCACTCAAATTGAAACTTTGGAATTTTTAACTTTAAAAATTGAAGTTTAAAAGTTGTTTCATTCAACAATTTTGTATTCAAGTGATCAATAATTTACACGTAAAAAATCGAATCTGCTAACTGTTTTCAACTAAACAATTTTAGATTAAATGCACTTGAACTGCCAGATAAAATTTTTTTAACTTTTATAAATTGTAGAGTTCAAAGAGTCAGATTCACTTCCAAAAATGTAAATTGATATTATCATTTTTAATGCTCTAAATTGAAGAATCAATCGATAAATTTAAAAATCTTCAAAATTCTACCATTTTAAGCAATTTTAAATTTTAATTCCAACTCAGAATTGGTTAAAAATTGCAAATTCTGTTTAAATTCCCAATTTTAATTCTTTTTGAAAAATTATAAGAATTAGATTTTTTTGGAAAATTCTTTGTTTCAATTCATAATTTACATTTTTTCGAAAATACCTCGTTTCAATCCAGAATTATAATTTTGCTTAAAAAATTCATTTTTCAATCCAGAATTTTTATTCCCTAAGATAGATTCCAGTTCCAGCAATTTATCATTCTTTTGGATAAATACCAGTTTCAACTCAGAATTGGTTAAAATTTGAAAATTCCCGGGCTTAACTCAGAATTAGAATTATTTTGAAAAATTTCGTGTTCCAATTCAGAATTTTTTTCCTTTTAAAACACTTTTCCAGAATGATTCTTATTCTGGATAAATTTCAGTTCCAATATAAATTTTATAAGCGATTGGAAGTTCCGTGTTCAAATTAAATGTTAAATTTTTTTTTAATTCGGTCAAATTAATGAAATTTTCTTACGATCTTCCACATGCATTCCACATTAGTTTATTAAAATAAAAAATCCTTGTAAATTTTCCTAGGAAATGTTTTTTATTCTTCTGAAGCTCGTCAAAATTCTTAAAAAGCTTCTAGATTACAGAATTTGATATAGAATTCTATACTTGATTTTAAATTAAGCCGCGGCCTGTTTGCACCAAAATTTGGTTTCGAATAGTCGGATTGTGTCGGCACACGTAGAAAATTCGTTTAAATTATTTGAAATCATTTCAAATTTTACATTAATTTAGAATTTTTCAAATCTTCTAAATATCTCTTTAACTTACTCAAATTTTTCTCTAAGAACGAAAGGGGCTCAATTGTTATTTATAAATTTAAATTCAACAATTTGACTTACGAATTAAATTTGGTTAAATGGAACAATTAAAATTGTAACGTTCAAAGTTTAGTTTTTTTGTTTAGTTTTTAATATTTAATTTATAATTACTGATTTTAAATGAAAAGTCTGATATTTCTAAATAGTAAGTAACTGCTCTTTTTCATCATCGACAAATTTCAAATTGCATGGAATATTTTAGATTGATATTATATTTGGAATTTAATAAAAGCCTTGTTTATTAAAACTCCTACTAAATTTTTAAAACAAAACTTTAATTTGATGCTGAAAGATTCTCTTACAACTTCAAAATACAATAATAATAACAGCCTGAAACTCAACAGAATTATTATTCAACAAACAGTTCCGGATGACTATGTAATGATTTATGACTATGTAATGAATTATAGTTTTTATTATGAACTCAACTTGTTTTCAATGTTATGGATATTTTTATAGGCGAAAGTTTGGTGCTACCATTATTTCAGTAATTTCTCCGATTTTAGCGGAAATAGTTATTGAAGATTTGGACTTCTTCGCTTTAAAGAAATAAGATTTTGCTTTGCATTTTTACTTTCAGTATGTTGATGATACCTTATTATGTGTTCTTCTAGCAAAGTTGGAGATGGTTATCGATGCTTTAAACGGTTTTCATCCAAAACTTTAATTTATCCATGAAGTAGAAAAAAATCAGTTTCTTGGACATAGAAGTAAATAAAGGTGAGGATGCTAATATTATTACCAATTGTCACTAATAAAAAAACTCAGTTGGCAGAGCTCTATAGGCTTGTCGCATTTTTAATTTCACAAAAGAAATTTGAATATTGTTAGGAATATCATATTTCTAAATAATTACCCACAACAGTTAATTCAGAAACATAGTACAATTAGAGTTCTAGAAATCAAAAGAAACAAATTAATATTTTGCCTGCAGATAATCAGAAAGAATGAAGTAATATAATTCATTTAATACTTTTGTTCTTCCATTTTTTGGTTATACATTAGTCTCCTTTTTATAGTAGCAAAAATCTTATTTCTAAGCATTCTTTCATATAAGCATATTTTAATGAGATTGACAATCATTGTAATGGGATGGAGGGAATTGTAACGTTTATTCTAATTCTAATTTTTATTATGAAGCAATGTAACTTTTAAAAACGTTACATCTGTTATTATAGCTTATGTAGCAAATAGTGCAAGTTTCACAATAATTTATTCTCATTGTTAGAATAAAGATGACTATTTTACACAATCGCATCTTTCATTGAATATCTGATTTGTCATGTTTAGCTTTGCTGTAAACTTTTGCTTAATTCAAATAAGGAAAAACCTTAGTAGCAAGGTTCTTCCTTCTTTCAATCTTTCCTGTCTGGTTCCCAGATGTGAAAAATAAAGATAATAATCTTCACTTTCTATCATTTTATACTTTCTTATATGGGAGTTGCCAAATATTTGTGGAATTTAGATATAAGGGTTTTTAATGGAATTTTAAAAAGCCGTCTTAAATATATTTGTTCATTATTTTACACCCAATATAGAACAAAATACAAATTTGAGAAATGAAAATAATATATAAGTTTTAATACGAGAATTAGGTTTAATTGAACTTTCTGATAATACAAGCAGATTCTACAGAGATTTTTTGCGAAAAATTCACTAAACTGGTTTTAAAATACCATTGGAAACTGAAAATTTCGATGTTTTATTTTTCTTATTTTTTTTTTTAAATTTAAAGCAGAGCGCGTTGCTCTTAACAAAAAGAAACCTTTAGAAGCACATTAAAAAAAAGAGATTTTTTTCGGGACGTCTAGATGCAGCCTTAGATATAGGCAGCCAATTCTAAAAATAAAGCAGGTTAACAAATTTTTGATCTACTTTATCTAGATTCTTATCCGCTTGCATAATCACAAAATATGAGTTAATACCTATTTTTTATTTTAGTTGAATGAAACTGTATAAACGGGCAATATTAATTCTTTATTTTTTACTATAATTAACAACATTACTTAATTAAGAAATGCATCATTTGGCTATTTTTAAAGTTTAATATTTGTCCAATTTTTATTAATTTTTAACTCAAGAAATTCTAAATAGTTTTTGTTCAAAGTTCATTATCTTCAATTGAAAAGTCCACTATTCTGTTTTTGGTACAAAACTAATTCTTTTGGTTAAATATGTACTACTTGGTTGAAAATTTAACTATTTGTTTTAAAATCCGTCTTTTCACAATCTCATAAGAGAAGGTATTAAATTTTTATGCATATCGCCCAACAATTTCTTCAAATGCACAAAAAATCAGTTTTTTTAAAACAAATTAAGAAAAAAATACGCTTTTGTCCTTTTTCAGAATCGTCAATTTTAGGTGAAACGAGTTGAAACTCAATATTTCTCTTGACAATTAGCCATAGAATATGAATATATTATTTTTTAAATATCACCTTCATAAGACGGATTTATGGCATCACCAAGAAAACCCATAAGCGAGATTTTTAAGCCGATTATTATTTTTTTGCGTTTTTAAAATGAAGATTGTTTATCTTAGATAAAATACTAATTTATAGTGGTAATTAGGTGTTTAACTGAATCGTTTATTCAAACAATTTATAATTGTTTTTAGCAAATTTTTTCTTAGAATAAACAGAAAATCGCGGTTTTTTGCAAAAAAATTCCCACTTTTTCTCGAATTTTCAATTACAGTGAGGTAGCAGTTAATTGATATTAACAAAAATAATTTTATAAAACTTTAGTATATTTTAAATAATGCATTCTTTGGACAATGTTAGAAATTCCGGTTTGTTCTCCAATTTTAAACTTTTTGTCCACTTCTCACTTTAAGTGAGTTAATATTTCATTCAACTCAGCAAAAATAATTGTTTAAAAAAATTATTATTTTTTCTAGCTATCTTATTATTTATTTATACTAGATGGTTGCAGTTTTTTAATTAAATTGTTTTATTTTTGTCCGCTTTTCTATCAGAGTGAAAAAATAATTAATTGAGGAAACAAAAATAATTATTTTAACAGGTTATTATTATTAATTATTGTTCATGATATTCTTTTAGCTTAATGTCAGAAAGTTGCGTTTTTTTCTGGAATTTGTTCGTTTCTCAGATGAAGTGACTTAATACTTAATTGCAAATATAAAAAATAATTGTTTCAACAAATTATAATTGTTTATAATTACCTTTATCTATATTAATGTCAGATATTTGCGTTTTTTTCTGACATTTTTAAAATTTCTTAACTTAACTTAAGTTAACTTAAGTTAACAAAAGTCATTGTTTAAGAAATGTGTTATTGTTTTTAACTATCTTATCTTAGATAAATGCTAAGAAGGAACGGTTTATCCTAAAATGTTTAACTCTGATTTGCCTTTTCACCAGTGTACAACTAATAAATAAACATTAGAGAAAATCATAATTTAGGTCATCTCTTTTTTATGAATATATTTTTCTAAAATACAACAGATATTTGATATATTCTTTAAATTTTCTATAAAATTCCTATTAAATATAAAATTTTCTTAAAGTAGATATTGAGAGACCTTTTATTAAAAATATTTATTTATTATTTGTTACTAACTTGCATTAATTAAGAACATACTGAGTAAAAAGTTGAAAATTGGGAGAAGATAGTTTTTAACAATGATAATTTGTTTGAAAAATAATTTTGGTTAAACTTCAACAATTCTTACCTAACTCGAAGTGAAAAGTGGAGAAAAAGTTGAATATTTGAGACAAAACATCAACTTTCCAACATTGATCAAAGATAATATTATTTAAAATAATGATAACTTATCATAAAGGATTTATTTTGTTAACTTTAATTAATTATTCACTTTATATTATTACCACTTATAAGAAATTGTTTGAGTAATTGTATGTGTTACAAAATTTAAGTATTATTTTAATCAGATTTAAAATTGGACAAAAATTAGAAAATTAAAAAAAACGCGACTTTCTTAATCTATTCTAAAAGAGAATTTCTAAAAACAATAATAAATAGTATAAACAATTCATATATATATATATATTTATATCTAATTATTATTTATGAAGTCGTATTTCGTATATTTAAAACAATTTTCATTTAAAAAATCATAATTAGCACCAACAAAGTAATAATTTATTCACATTCTATGGATGATTTCAAAGAGAAACGTTGAGTTTCAACTCGTCCACCTAATTTTGACGATGCTGAATAAATTGTTGTAAAGAATTTTTATATTGGTATTAGGGTCTGGTAAATGTACTTAATTATAAAACATGAATTTCTTAAAGGTTAAAATTGGCATACGTTTCGACCAAGGATTGGGGTCCTCCTTAGTGCCAGATAT
>JAWWLR010000166.1:27971381-27984145 GCA_035041075.1 Acraspis erinacei | reverse complement strand
TCCATTTTTACCTACCTCTTATGGTTTACGAGATAATTGTTGTTAAAAATAACAATAATGGAAGTTTTCCCTTAGATCCCAGTGGAAAGTTCCTGGAACGTTCCCAAGCGGCGGATATTTTACACGCTCAGGGACCGTTCCTGGAACGTTCCGAAGGTTCCCGCGGAACGTTCCCGGTACGTTCCGTGCTATTAAGGGAGAGTATAATTTTTTTAATATTTTGTTCAAAATTTGTCTTTTTCTTTTTTTGTTAAAAATGCAACTGTTTGGATTGAAAACATCTGTTTTATATCTGTTTTATATCTGTTTTAAATTTGTTGTTCAAAATTTATCTCTTTAAGTTGAAAATTAAATTAGATATAATGGATAAAAATTGGTAACTTTAGGCTAGATGTTCTATTGATTTTTATCAATAATTAACAACTGATTAGGATTGTTATGAGTTTGACATCATATGAGAGCAAAAAATTAAAACTCCTTAATCAAATATGACGAAATTTATCTTTAAAATCTGATAGAAACGGAATTTTTATTTTATAACCTCTTTTGAGTCAAAGGAGTTAGCGATTCGAGCAGACAACTGATTCCGAACTGGGAGGCGCATGCGCACACTGTTTACATAGACTTGGGTAAAGAGTAGGGAGTTAAGGTGTGCTAAAGATCGGCTCGATCGGCGCGTCGCTGACTATTTATTTATTTCAAATGAAGCCGTGATTTTGGTACATGCGCAGTTGAAAAAGTCGAATTTCCGTTAGCATCACTGGATTTTTTGTTTTATTTGGGTAGGTTCAAAATTAAACTAGTTTTTAAAAAAAGCAGCACTTTTTTTTAAATTCTTATTTTTGGGTTGAAAGTTAATCTACTTGTTTCTAAATTAAAGTATTTTTATGAAAATTTACCTATTTGGTACAAAATACACTTGTTTTTGGAAAAAACATATTTTCTAGTTGAAAATTTAACTTTTTTTAAATCTAAAATTCGTTTTTTGGCTTCATAATTCAACGATTTGGTTAAAAATGGAGAATTTTTCTTGAAAATGCATCTTTTGCTAGTAGAACATTCACCTTCGTTGAAGAATATTCACCTATTTGCTTGAAAATTAAACTCTTGTAAAAAATTCGATTATTTGTTAAAAATTAATTTTTTTATTTGAAAATGTAGGTGGTCCATTTTTTCTAGTTAAAAATTCTACTATTTTGTAGGTAATAATTCGTATTTTTTGCTTCACAATTTTACCATTTGGCTGAAAAATCATGTATTTTATTAAAAATTTATCTTCTTTGCTTGAATAAACTGTTTTTATTTTACATTTAATTTTTTTAGTTCAAATATCAATTTATACCATTTTTCGTTCAGAATTCTTTTTTGTTCTAACCAACTCAACTTACTTATTCAACTTATTAAAGTAGTTTTATTAAAATTTAACTATTTGGTAGAAAATTAACATTTAAAAAAAAATAGATTTTCTTATTGAAAATAATTCAAATGTTTTGTAGATAACTGTTTTTTTTGTTGTTCAAAATGCAACAATATTTTTTGTTAGTAGAACATTGATCTTCGTGGTGAAATATTCACCTTCAAGGTTAAAAATGTAACTATTCCGTTTTTTTATTGAATATTTATCTTTTATATTTTGGAAATTATTTAATTATTTGGTAAAAAAATTTATATATTATGTTGGAAATTCGTCTTTTTTGTTAGAGAATTGATATCGTTCGTTCAAAATGCATCATTCCGAACAAACTTTGCAGGATTGCATA
This sequence comes from Acraspis erinacei, assembly GCA_035041075.1. Taxonomy (NCBI): domain Eukaryota; kingdom Metazoa; phylum Arthropoda; class Insecta; order Hymenoptera; family Cynipidae; genus Acraspis; species Acraspis erinacei. The sequence continues at coordinate 27,982,385 of JAWWLR010000166.1, read as the reverse complement.
CGGCACTGATTTATTTCAAAAGTCATTTTTATTTATTTTTTTTAAATTAACAATTCTATCTTTAAGAAAATCTATGTAATTTAAAAAAAACTTTGCACATTTTCAAACAAAATTTTTCATTCAGAAATATATTTTTTTGACCCATTGTTATTTTAAATTCAAGCAATAATCTTTAAAAACTTTAAATGTTAAACTAATTTTTTCTGGCTTAAAATATTTGATTATTTTCATTTTACTAAATAAATTTTATTTTTTTGAAAACTTTATAGAAAACCCAGGTATGTAAAATCATTTAAAAACTTGTCCAGAACACAAGTTGATAATTTATCTTTAGATGGCACTGTGTTCGCGAATGAAATACAATTAGACTTGTGGCATGTCTTGTGCGTTTTCGTCACCCCGGTTTGGTCTTCGTGAAATTCGTCTGGTGAGTTTAGTTCAATTGTTTTTCTATTTTTTAAGTGAAAAAAATTGACTGTGAAACAAAATTGGATATCTATTATTCACCTCCTCATTTTTTTCTTAAACAAATGATCATTGTTTCATTTTGACGGCAAGTGTATTCAGATTCGATTGTTTCTACTTGACACGATGATTACATAAATGGAGCCATGACCGACAGGGCTTTAAAGATTTACCCTATTTACCTTGAAAATTGGATTTCGAATTTCCAATATTGATAATGAATTTCGTTTTTCAGTCAATCCACTTTTACACAGATTTTTATATTAAAGATTATACGATTCTTCATGCTAAAATTAAATCGAGTGTCAAAATTTGGTAGATTGATTTACTCTGACAGTTCAGACTTTACTTGACCCATCTAATTGTAGAATTTCGAGAATCGTGGCAAAATAATTAATAATTCAGTGCGAAATATATCAACTCTATTGTCGGTCCGCCTTAAATTTTTGTTTTCCAATTAATGTCAGTGGAATTTTACAGAGTTCCTGTGAATTTCTGTAGATTTATAGAGAACTTTGACCAAAGTTCTTACATTTTCGAAGAAAAGCGGAAATTTTACATGTGTTCGAAAATAAACTGTATTTTTGTTCATTTATGCAATTGATATATGAAATGATGAATCTCTAAGAAAATATATTAATTCTTAGTCAACTAGTTGAATTTCAAACTGAAAAAGCTATGTTTTCGCACAAAAGTTGAAGTCAAATTTTCCGTTAACAAATTAATTTTCAACAAAACTCGAATTGGAAAAAAATTGATTGAATTCCCAACCAAAGATATTATATATTTCTTCTTTTAATTTGAAAGTCAATTTTTAATCAAATAAAAAAATGGCATTAAAGCAGTTAAATTTTTAACAAAGACGATTAATTTTCAACTAAAATCGTAAATCGTCAACCAAAAGAATAAATTTCTAACAAAGTAGTTCAACTTTCAACTAAATATTTGAATTTCCGACTGAAAAAGATTAATTTTCTACCAAAAAGGATCAATCTTCCACGAAATATATGAATTTTTATTTAAAAAAATTAATTATTAACAAAGAAAAAAAGAGTTTTAAACAAAAGACTTAGCTTTACTACCAAAGAGATGAATTTTTAATTAAAGTAGATACTTTGTTAACCAAAAATGATTTGTACATTTTTAACGAGACGAGAGAGAAAAAAGCAATTTTCAACAAAGCTGTTAAATTTTTAACTAAGATTATGATCTTATAACAAAGTAGTTTAACTTAAACTTTAATTTAAAATTGAATGGTTAAATAAGAGTTACGTTTTCAGTAAAAAAAATTTTTTTTTACAAAAAAATCAACAAAATAGTTAAATTTTCATCAAATTTCATTGTTTTAGTTTAAAATTCATCATAAAATGGTTAAATTTAAAACCAAAGATGTGAGGTTTAAAAAAAGTATGTAGTTTGAAATTTCAACCAAAAAGATGAATTTTCCACAAAGAACATACATTTTTTCCCAAAAAAAAAGATAAATTTTCAACTAAATACATGAGTTTTTAGTAAAAAAAATACATTTTTAAGAAACAAATTAAACAGATTTTAAACTAAATACTTAACTTTTCCACCAAAGAGATGAATTTTTAATTTAAAAAGGTATATTGTCTACAAAGAATGGAATATTACATTTTCATATACAAAATTAATTTTTAACCAAAGAAAGAAAATTCTCAAGAAAGTAGTTACATTTTTAACTAAGAATATGAATTTTCAACTGAAAAAGATTATTTCTCCAACGAGAAATTTAATTTTCTGCCAAAAAATATAAATTTTCAACTCAATACATAAATTTTGAACAAAAAAAATGAATGGTCAAATCAGAGTAACATTTTCAGTAACAAAATTGTTTGTTTGCAAACAAAAAAAATCAACAAAATAGTTAAAATTTCAACAAATTGCATTGTTCTGTGTAAAAAACATCATCTTTTTGGTTTAAAATTCAACTGTTCCAGTTGAAAATTCATAATTTTAGTTGAAATTTCATCATTTACGTTCAAATTAATTTATTTTTAATTAAAAATCTAGCCTCCATTTTCTGTTGAAAATTCTTTTTTTTTGTTCAAAATTTAACTACTTGGATGTATATTTGTCTTCTTTCATTGAAAATTCAACTATTTCGTTAAAAATGCATGTATTTTGTCGAAAAAAATGTATTTTTTATAACTGATTAGGTTCTCTTAACTTTATTTATAATAGAGCTAAAAAACTTTCTCTTTAAGTAGCTGATTGCTCTCGAAATTCTTTATAAAATGAGCCCAGGTTGAAGCCAATTTGTCTATTTTTTAAAGTATATATTGCAAAAATAGTGTAAATTTTAATGTTTTCTTAAATGTTCTATAACTTCCGAAATAATCAACATTTTTTCAATGTTATTTGGCTCATTTTGAAGCTAATTTTTCGAACTAAAACAGCAACTTATGAGCATAATTCGTAAAATTCTTCTTATCGATTTGCAAGAACTCGAAATTGTAACAAAACGGTTGGAAAAATTGCAATATGCAATTTGGTAACCAAAATATTTTTGTGAATTATATAAAACATATAGTCGTGAAGTTTCTATGAAATTTCCTTTAAAATTAATATTTATATTTTATTCTGGTTTGCCTACAGATAAGATGTTTTATAATTTTTCCAACTTTTCTTTTACAACTTCAAGTCCTCGAAATTCGATTCAATCAACCCTTTAAAGAGGAAATTTTTTATATCTAGTATTTTGCAATGTTTTGCTCTGTAGTTTTTAAAAAAATGTTGACTTTTAGACTTTTAAATAAAAATGTAACAAACTTTTAAGAATAAAAAATTAATTTTCTATCCAAAAAGACGAATGATCAATGAAAAAGTTGAATTTTCAACCAAAAAGGATAACTTTGTTTAAAAAGTTGAATTTTCAAATAAATAGTAGATTTATTAACCAAAAGATATTAATTCTGAAAGAAAAAAATAATAGTAGAATTTTCAAAGAAAAATAATTCACTTTCAGACAAAAAGATGACTTGTTAACAAAAATAGTGGAATTTTCAACAAAATAACTAAATTTTCAATAAAATAGTCGACTTTTTAACCTAAAAAACCTGGAATTTTCAGAGCATTTTTTCAAGAGCGTAGTTAATTTTTTTTATTGCAATATTAAATGGAATAACAAGCTCTTTTGTTTGAAATCAAAACTTAAAATATAACTATTTAATATTTTGTTGAAAAATTATATTTTTTTGTTTGAAAATTTTGACCTTTTGGTATAAATCAATCTTCTAGGCTGAAAATAATTCTTTTTATGGAAAATTTAATGATTCTAGTTAAAGACTTATCAATTTATTTAAAAATTAATGTTTTTGGTTGCAAATTCAACTATTTAAGTTGATGAATCATCATTTTAGTTGAAAATTCGTCGCTTTGGTTTAGAATGCATTTTTTAACTGAAAATTTAACTATTCAATTGTTATTCGATAATTTATCTTTTTAATTTAGAATTCATGTTTTTTTTTCAATAAAATTCGTCTTCTTTGATTAAAACGATTCTTCTATTCAATTTTGGTATGAAAATGGATCTTTTTTGTTTGAGATTGAACTATTTGGTTGAAAATTTATTTTTTTTTATTTTTATTTTTTTATTATTTTTTTTCAATTCAAATATTTGGTTGAACCTTCATGTATTTTTAGTTTTTACTTTAATTTTTTTGTCTGCATGGTCTAAAATGGTAGAAAAATCATCGTTTTGGTTAAGAATAAAACTACTTTCTTCAAAATTGAAATCTTTTCTAAAAAATTCATCGTTTTGTTTAAAATTCATTTATCCGAGATAAATTTAATTAAAAATTCAACTTTTTACGAAAAATTCATACATTTAATTTAAAAATCGTCTTTCTTGCTGGACAAATAAGTTTCCTGTTTGAAAATTAATCTTCTTGTTTAAAAATCCATTATTTTGCTTAAAAATTAAAGTATTGCAATTAACTATTCATCATTTTAGTAACTAATTCATCTTTTTGGTTGAAATAAAACTATTTGGTTAAAGGTTAAATCCAATTTGTTTGAATAATCAATATTTAACTATTCCATTTTTTGTTGAAAAGTGATATTTTTTAGTTCAAAATTCAGCTATTTGTTTGAGAATTAATGTATTTTTTTGAAAAATCGTCTTTTTTGTTAGAAAATTAATCTTTTTGGTTGAAAATTCATGTATCTTTTTGAAAGTCCAATTTTCTACGTGAAAAGTTAGTAATTTGAAGCTGTTGAAATTAATTTTTAATACAGTACTCACATTATTTTACATAAATATGCACTAAATTTTAAGGTACAAGTACATAAATTAAAAATGTGTTTGAAATTTGTATTCAAATTCATCTACTTTAGATACAAATTCGAAAAATGATTAATTATGTTTTTAGCATTATTTAATTATTTATTTGAATCTATCGTGCTAAAATATTTAAGAATATCTTGTAATTTTAATTAAATTCCTATAAATTAAAAAGGGACATTATTTTTAATAAACTCGCGAAAAATCATACCGGGAAAAAACCTGGAATTGTCAGGGAATTTTTTTTCAGGATTTGAGTAGACACCATGGTAGAATTTTCATCGAAAAATAATTTACTTTCAACCAAAAAAGATGAATTTTCAACTAGAAAAAATTACTTTTCCAGCAAATAATGAATTTTCAATAAATACAAAAAAAAAAGGAATAGCTAAATTGGAAATTAATAGTTTAATTGTAAAGACACCCGACCGGTACCCAACCGATGTTTAGAATGAGCTTTATGAACTAAAACTGTTTTACTTGACTGGAAAAATTAGATAAATTTGCCCTATTCTTTCTGTTAAAGGGACAGATAAGAAAGCCACCATGCTGCGCACTAGTAAAAATGTAATTCAGCTGGTTGCTGCGCCCCAGCAGCAACAGCAGCGGGGCATGGCCACTTTAAAACACATTTCCATGCGACTAAAGTCCGTGAAGAACATCCAGAAGATCACTCAGTCCATGAAGATGGTGTCGGCAGCCAAATACAACCGGGCTGAGCGTGATCTGAAGCAGTGTCGTCCTCTTGGACATGGCACAAAGGCCTTCTACGAGCAGGCTGAAATCGCTCCGCCAGAAGGCGATCCCAAAAAACTCCTGGTCGCCATCACCAGCGACCGAGGACTCTGTGGTGCCGTGCACACCGGTGTTGCTCGCAACATTCGCGACACTCTCCTCGCCGATCCTGCCGAGCGAGACAACACAATGATTGTCTGCATCGGAGACAAGTCGAAGGCTGTCCTCCAGCGTTTATTCGCTAAAAACATCCTCTTCGTGGGAAATGAGGTTGGCAGGAGACCTCCCACTTTCAACGATGCTTCAAGAGTAGCCAACGAAATCATGAACAGCGGGTATGTTATCTAATCGTCTTTGATTCAGGGTGTTTTTGTGACAGGGAAAAACCGGAAAATGACAGTGAATTTATGTTTTAACCAATTTTTCGAGAAGAAAAATCTCTCCAAGTTTGATTTCAAGAGTTTTTTTTTAATAATTAGTTGAACTCATTAACCTTGAATTTTTAAGTGTACATTTTAATTACACATATAAATTATAATGATTCTTGAAATTGAACTTTAAATTAAGGATTGACAAGTGAATTATAATTGATTTTACAAGAAGATTTGGGATCGGTTCAAAATTTAAGAATTTCCAGATACTAACTGTAAAAAATAAATTGTTTTAATTGGAATTGCTCGATTGAAACTTCATAAACTATTTAAAAATTATAAATATTTGATTGTATATTACATATTTAATTTTTCATGAAAAGTCGGTAATTATAAATCAAATATTCAAATATAAACAAAAAACTGAACATTGAACGTTACATTTTTAATTGTTTTATTTGAAAAAAATTTAATTAACAAGTAACATTGTTATATTTTGATGTATAATAAATATTGAACATCTCTAATTACTCGAAAAAATTCGTCCAGATTTCGAAAAAAAAGATTTAGAAGTTTTTTTAAGAATTATGAAAGGCTCAAAAGAATAAAAAAACATTTTCTTAAGATTACTAGGAAAATTAGAAATTACTCTTTATTTTAGAGAATATTTAAAAAGTTCTGAAAAAGTTTCAAAAATAATTGAAAATTTGAATAAATGTGAAACAGCATGTAGATGTTTCAAGATTTTGAAATAAAATTTTGAAGCTTTCTAATGATTTTTAAACTGTTTAAAATGAAAATAATTTAACTTTTAATTTAATTACATTTTTTTTTGAAAATTCATTTTATTTCTGGTTAAAAATGAATTCTTTTCAATGAAAATTTAACTACCATTTTTAGTTTAAAATATATCTTATTTAGTTGAAAAATTAACTAACTTGTTGAAAATTTGTTTTTGTTATTCAAATTTCTTTTTTTTGTGATTAAAATTGAAATTTTTTTTGTTGAACTACTTTGTTAAAAATTCATTCTTTTGGTTGAAGATTTATTGTTATAGTAGAAATTATTTTTCTTTTTAAAAACTTAACTATTTTGTTGACAATTTTTGATGTTCAATTCCACTGTTTTTTCATTTGAAAGTTCAAGTTCTTGATTGAGAGTTGAACTACTTTGTTCAACAAATAATTTTATTGGTTTTAGATTCATAATTTTAGTTGAAAATTAATTGATGTAAATTCGTCGAAAGTTCGTTTTTTGGTTAAAAATAATTTTTTTAATTTAATATTCATAATTTTAGTTGAAACTTCATCTCTTTGGTCGGAAATTGAACTATTTCGTTGACATTTTTTTGGTTGAAAAATCATTTTTCTTATTGAAAAATTAAACATTCTATTTTCTATTCAAAATTCACGTAATTATATTGAAAATTTATCTTTTTCTATTGAAAATTCCAATGCTTGGTTGAAAGTTAAACAAGTTTGTTAAAAATTCATGATTTTAGTTGAAAATTCATACTTTTAGTTAAAAATTTAACTATTTTATCGCCAGTTAATTTTTTTGGTTATAAATTAATTTATGTATTTAAAATGTAACTGTGTCATTTTAGGGTGAAAATTTATCTTTTCTAATCAAAAAAGCATTCTTAAATTTAAGAATGATAATTTTATTTGAAAATTCGACTAATTTTGTGATAAATTCATTTATTTTGTTAAAATTTGCCTTTTCCGTAAGAAAATTAATCTTCTTAATTCAAAATTCAATTACTTTTGTGAAAAATTCGTTTTTTTTCAAGATACATAATTATATTTGAGAATTAATCTCTTTCTTTTTTTAATTTAATATTTTTTGAAATTTTTTTTAATGAAAAATGTAACTATTTCATTTTTGGTTTAAAATTCGTTTTTTTTTTAATGAAAATTATTTTTATTTACTGAGGATTAAACTTTTTCATTAGAAAATTAATCTTTTGATAGAAAAAACATTTTTTTAAATTGAAATTAAACTATTTGGTTGAAAACTTAATTATTTCGTATGAAATTCAACTGGAGGATTAACAATTCAACTATTTCGTTAAAAATTTAATTATTTTATTAAATATTCATAATTTATGGTTAAAAGTCCATTATTTTCATTCACATGTCTACTATTATAATTTTGGTTCAAAATTAATATCTTTTGGTTAAGATATCAACTCTTGGGTTAAAAAGTGAACAATTTTTTTTAGAAAATTAGACTACTTTCTTAAAAATTCTTTTTTTTTTGTAGCTGAAAATTCAACTGCTGTGTTGAACATTCCTCTTCTTGGATAGAAAATTACTTTTTTTTTTAATTTTAAATTCATAATTTGCTAGAAAAGTAATTATTCCTATTTGAAAATAAATTATTTTTCATTGAAAATTCTACTGTTATATTTTCGGTTTAGAATTCAACCTTTTTGTTAAAAATCCAACTATTTTATCGAAAATTTAGTTATTTTGTTGAAAATTCCACTATTTTTCAAAATTCATCTTTTTATCTGACAGTGAATTATTTTTCTTTGAAAAGTCTACTATTATATGTTTTTTTCAGATAAAATTTAATTAATTTTATTATAATGGTTAAAAATTACAACTATTTCGTTGAAAGTTATTCTCTTTTGGTTGAGGATTCAAACGGGTTTTCTCTAAGTAATCTTTTTTGCTTGAATTCGACTATTTTTGGAATCAAATTAAAATCCTTTTTGGTTGAAAATTCGAATATTTATTTGGAAGTGGAATTAGCTTTTGTTAAAAATTCATTTATTTGCTTCATGATTTGTCATTTTAGTTGATAAGCCTTTTTTGCGTTCAAAGTTGAATTATGTTGTTGAAAATTATGTTTTCTAGTTGAAAATTAATTTTTCAACTGAAAATTTAACTGTTTAACTGTTGAAAATTCAAATATTCCTGTATTTTATTAGGAAATTCATATTTGTGGGAGAATTTTTAAGCTTCTTGGTGACTAAATACTCTTTTTGTTTGAAAATTCCTTTAATAATTTAAATATTTGGTTGAAAAATCACCTTCTCTGTTCAAAATTCGTCTATTTCGGTAGAAAATCATCTTTCTGGTTGAAAATTAGTTTGTTCTTATTTAGAATTAATTTTTTTAAACTGAAAATGAACTGTTCGAGTTTTTGTCGAAAATTGATCTTTTTTTATAGAAATTTAATCTTCTTGGTTGAAAATTGTTCAAAATTTACATTGATTTTATTGAAAATGTAACTATTTTGTTGAAAATTCATTTCTTTTTTGATTGAAAATTTAAGTGTTCTCTTTTGGTAGAAAATTTATCTTTTTAGTTGAAAATTTACTTCAGCTATTCCATTTTATTGAAACTGTATCTTTTTTTAGTAGAAAATGCATGTTTTGGATTTAAAGTTCAATTATTTTGTTGCTAATTCATTTTTTTTTAAATTGATTGTTTTAACTTAAAATTTAATTCTTCTTTTTTACTTTAAAAAATAATTTTTTTGGTTGAAAAAGAAACTGTTTTGTTGAAAATTCGTTATTTTTTTTATTTATTTATTTTTTGAACCTTTATTTTTCTAACATTTTATATATTCTAATTTTGGTTGAAAATCGATCTTTTTTAGATGGAAATTCATGTGCATTGTTGAAGATGAGTCTTTTTTGGTAGAAAATTAATATTTATAGTGGAAGATTCATCATTATAGTTAAAAATTAATTTTGTTGGTTAAAAAATTATCTTTCTGATTTGAAAACTCAACTATAAAGTGTTTAAATTTATTTAGAAACAAATTTTTTGCAATTATATTATTAATCTTGTACATGTATGGTTGGTAGTACACCTAGAAGAATTCAGAATTACTTTAACTTCTTTTACCATTGAAATTAGGCGCCCCCTTCCAAATTGTAAGCCATCAATTCTCCCGCGAAATTTAAATAATGTAATTATTTTTAATAAAGATAGAAAAACGACTTTTTCAAATCCTAATTTCGAGCCCAAAAGTAGCTTGGAATTTGGTTTTCAAGTTTGAGCGGCCATCCTCGCATTCGATTAACTAACCGCGAAAATCGTACCTTAATTGTTACAGATACAGTTTCGGAGGCGGTGCCATCGTTTACAATCGATTTAGGACAGTCGTCTCATACCAGGTGGAGCGTCTGCCTCTTTACGACAAAAATGCCGTGACGAGCGCACCAAAGCTCTCAGTTTACGATTCCCTGGACGAGGATGTAATTCAAAATTACCTGGAATTCTCGTTGGCATCGCTACTCTTCTACGCGATGAAGGAGGGCGCCTGCAGCGAGCAGTCGAGCCGAATGAGCGCCATGGACAATGCCAGCAAGAACGCGGGAGAGATGATTGACAAGCTGACCCTAACGTACAATCGAACTCGTCAATCGGTCATCACCAGAGAACTCATTGAAATTATCTCTGGCGCAGCCGCCCTGGAATAAAAAACCTTCTAGACGTCGATTAGTGTACTCTAGAGTACATAAAAACATCCATCCTGGGGACAAGAAGAAGAAGAGGAGGAGGAAGGAGAAGGCATCAGTAGAGGCATATTGTCGCGACTGGTGCCAATTGATTGACGAATCAATTATTCCAAGAATAAGCTGTCTCGGAGATTGTTGTATAAAAGATCAAGCCACCTTCAGCCTTGATTCTTGTGTATCAATTCAAGGCCTGTCGATCAATAAATTTGTTGAAAGAATGCTTGATTTGAAAATGATCTTCTCTTTTAGTCGATTTAACAATAAACGGGCGTGTATCATTTGCTGTATATATCACGAATTATTCATCAAGTATCGAGGTTAATAAAAAAAGCACGTCGCTTCACTCTTAATGATTTAAAAATCGATTTTTTTGTTGTTGTCTTAACATGTTGAGAATATTATCAAATGGTTTTAGAAGGAAATTTTACAAACGCCTTCGAGGGTGTACCTGGACAAGATGGAAAACCTGGAATTGTCAGGGAATTTTGATATATCTATAGAAGCCTGCAAATTTTCGGGAATTTTTTTTTAATTGAAATAGTAAGGTGAATAGCAATGATTCTTTATTTGTAAAAGTAGCTTAATTTTTCTAATTGAAAATTCAAATATTCTGCTTTTGTTTGAAAATTCGTTTCTTTGGGTTAAAT
>JAWWLR010000166.1:27878162-27889339 GCA_035041075.1 Acraspis erinacei | reverse complement strand
CTTAAAATTTAATTATTTAAGTTTTGATTGACAATTTATCTTTTTTAGTAAAAATTAATTTGTTGTTGAAGATTCAACTTTTTCAGTTAAAGACTTATTGTTTTAATTGAAGATTCATAATTTTAGTTGAAAATTCATCAGTTAGATCGAAAATTGATCATTTTCTTGAAAATCCGCTTATTCAAAATTAATGATTTCAACTAAAAATTTAAATATTCCATTTTTTGTTGAAAATTGATATTTTTAGTGGAAAATTTAAGTATTTATTTCAAAATCCATTTATTTTGAAATTTGTCGCTATTTTGTGTTAAAGGACGTTATTCAGAATGAACGCCATGAATTAAAATAAATTTTTGCGTTTAGCGGTAAGCACGAATATGTTACATTTAATTGACCGGGAAAATTTTAGAAGCTTGGCTGATTAGTAGCATCTATCGAAAATAAATTTATTTGCGAAAAACATAATAATGTTAAAAAAATGTCAGTTTTTCCATGAAAGAACGTATTATAAAAATTATTTTTAGCACAATTTAACCAGATTATTAAAGGAAATTCTATTTATAAATATTTTAATGACAAAATAAAAATAAAAGTGTAGGCAGCGAGAATCGAACACGTAACCTTTCGGTTATAAAGCCGAAGCGCTACTGCCTCAGATATTTCAAAGTCTATTTTCCCGAAAACGACTAAAAATTACCAAAAATAATCAAATTAAAATTGACAATTGCCCGTATCCCTTATGAGCTTGATTTAAAAATCTCACTTTGAGTTAAGAAAAACCTTTTCTTAAACTTTTTAGTACGCCCGAAAATCAAAGAAAAGCTGCTGCAAAAATGACTGATGTACTTGATGTGATTCATCAGCCTGTCGGAGACGCTCTGAGTGATATGTTATTGGTAGAAACGATTCTCCATGCAAAAGGTTGGAACCTGAGTGATTGGGAAAAAAGTTATAATGATCTGCCGAATAGGCAATTGAAAGTGAAGGTACAAGACAGAAATGCAATTGAAACAGCAGATGCAGAAAGACTTTGTGTCAAGCCAAAAGGTTTGCAGAAGCAAATCGATGACCTGGTGAAGCAATATTCAAGAGGACGTTCTTTTGTCAGGTATTTTAATTTAATATATTTTTTCTCAATGCAGGTATATTATTTATTTTTACATTTAAAAAAGAGAAAATAATCTTTTCACGCAATTTTTAAATTGAAATATAAAATTAATATTAAAAAAAATTTTATTTCATAAAATCTATTACCTAAAATAATAGGAAAGGACACATGTTTTTATAATTGATGGAAATTGAAATCTTAACTTCAGCATTAATCAATATTTTTGTGCATTAGATAAAAAATATTTCTGATTAAATTATTCTCGAAAAAATAAACTTTTCTCAAATTTGATTAATTATAATTAGTTTCTCATATATAGTTATGTATATATTACATTTTTAACAAGTTTTTCTACAGGTTAAAATGGAATTTTTTATTTTTATCATTTTTCAAACGTTAAATTTTCAAATGTTGAAACTTGAAAATTACCATTTGAATTTACAACTGTTAATCATTAAATATAAAATTTTCTTCCGTTTCAAAGTTTCTTCTATTTTTAATAGTTGAAAATTTAATTTTTTCCTACGAAAAACCCTAAAATAATCCTAAATTATTAAAAGATTATTAGGATTTTTGTTCAAAAATACCAATTTTACTTCAAGTTGTTAGAAAATTATGAATCTAACGTCAAAAATTGTAATTATTTTTCAAGTATAATTTGTTTAAATACAAATAATTACCGACGAAAAAAACTAACATAACGTTAACAATTAATTATTGTAAATTCTAAATCATTTTTTTAACTTAATTATTTTTCTATCAAATGAATTTTACTAAGAATACCGATTGTTGATGGAAAATGGCAACATAGTCTAAAATTTTTGGAATTCTAAATCTTGTTCAAATTATGATTTTTTAATAAAATGTCTATTTCCAACGAAAAATACTATCAGAATCCGAAATTTTTGAAGCCTTTAAATTCTATTATTTTAAGTAAAAATCTTTGCATTTAAATCTAACTGTTTTTGTTTAAAAATAACAATTTTTTAAATTAAAAATACTCATAATTTTTTTAAATCTAACATTATATATTATAAAATTGTTTAGAATTGTAAATCTCTTTCTAAATTTAATAATTTTTGTTCAAGATAATCTATTTTATGTGAAAATCGTTAACATAACCTAGAATTGTTAAAAAATGGTCAATATTCTTCGAAATCTAAATTAAAAACTACCAGCTTAACTTAAAATTGTAAAGCAAAAATTTTTTAAATTTTAATCTAATGAATTTTGACTAAAAGTGTCGCCATCTGGATGGAAAATACAAACATAGCCTGAAATTGTTAAAAAGTATTGAATCTTCTTTAAACTATAATTTTTTTAAATTAAAAATACAAGTTTCCGACGAATTTGAAATCTAATGATTTTTTAATGAAATTTCCTATTTTCGACGAAAAATACTAACAGATTCTGAAATTGTTTAAAATCGTAGATTCTGTTATTTTAAATAAAAATCGTTGGATTTAAATCTTAATTATTTTTGTTTAAAAATATTAATTTCAGGTGAAACACACCAACATAACTTAAGTTTGTTAAAAAATTATAAATATTCTTTTAAATCTAATAATTTTGTTATTAAAAAACTAATAATTAAAAAAAAACTAAAACAATATAATGTAAAATTGTTTAGAATTGTAAATCTTTTTCGAAAATTAATACTTATGCTCAAAATAACGGATTTCCTGTGAAAATTGGTAAAATAACCTTAAATTGTTAAAAAAATTGTAAATCTTCTTTGCAATCTAAATTAAAAACGGCCAGATTAACTTAAAATTATCAAAAAAGAAATTTTTTAAATTTTAATCTAATGACTTTTGACTAAAATTGTCGAAATCTGGATGGAACACGCGAACATAGCCTAAAATTGTTAAAAAGTTTTGAATCTTCTGTAAACTATAATTTTTTTAAATAAAAAATACAAATTTCCGACGAAAAACACTTATGAGCCAAAATATTTAAACTAATTCTAGATCCTGTTCAGATTATCAAACTTGAAATCTAATTATTTTTCTTTAAAAATAATAATTTCAGGCGCAACACACCAACAGAACCTAATTTTATTAAAAAATTATCAATTTTCTTTTAAATCTAATAATTTTGTTATTAAAAATACTTTGAATGTTAATTGGAAACAACACTTTTCAGTGCTCTCAAACTCAACATAAAAATAGTTTACAATATTAAAAAAAAACTATTTAAAAATGCATAATAACTCATTTTTATTTATTACTCGTTCAAAAATTTTTGAATCGAAATCTCTTGAAATTCTTTAGAACCTTGTAAAATAACTTCAAACATTTAAAATCCTTTGGAATTTTTCGAGTTAAAGTTTTCGAGCTAAAGTTCTCTAGAAATTTGATAAAATTTCTTAAAATCGTAAAAATACATTGAAATAAGTAGAAATTACTCGATATTCTTTGGATATAAATTAAATTAAAATTATTGAGTACGTTTATCAACAAACAAAAACTGTTTACATAAAATTCACACGCGTCTTCACGTACCTGGATTTTTATTTTATAAAATATAAAAAAATTTAAAGTATTTAAAAATCCACTACATAAAATTTTTTAATATAACAGTTCGAAACAATTTTGAAAAGAAATCTCTTGAAATTCTATGGAATCTTTTAAAATAGCTTAAAATCTTTAAAATCATTAAAGGTTTTTTGATGTCCATCATATTCCTTGAAATTGTTGAACTCCGTAGAAATCCCTTGATATAACATTTATTTTATTAATAATAATAAAATATTATTAAATCAATTGTATGTCTATGAATATAAATTAAATTTCTCTTTTAAAAGTCGTTCAAATAAAAGGCAGGCGCGCGTTCACGTCCCTGAATTTTATTTTATAATATTAAAAATAAACTATGCAAAAATCCATAATATCAAATTTGTAAAAAGTTAGAATTCTAAAAATGTTTAAAACGAGTTAAATAAATTCACAAATTAGTCATTTTAGTTAATAATATATCTTTAAAAAAACTCTTACTTTCGTAATTTCAATGTCTAGAAATTATATAATTTTACGAAATCAAAATTTTTTAAATTTCAAACGCCATTCAGTTTAAATTGTTCAAGAACTAAAAATAGTATCTATTTAAACATTTGTAAGTGTGCGATGTAAAACTAAAAGAGTTAACTATAAACATTTTCAAATTAAATCCTGAGGGAAAAAATAATGTTAAATAAAAAATTGTATTAATTTTTACATTTTCAAATAAAATATACAATTTTTTGTTTTATTTTGGTCCCAAAAAACCTCAGGTTTCTTGATTTAAAAAATTAAGATGAGCAAGTTTTGTTAAAATCTGGATCAATCTTTATATTAATAAAATATTATATTAAATGCATGCATTTAAAGACAAAGTACTTAAAATCTACTAAAAAGTACACTGAAGTTTACCAAACTGTTAAAGGATGGTTTTAGTAGTTTTTGAAAATTTGGAAAATCCTGTAAAATTTTTAATTTTTATTGAATATAAAAATTAAACAGTGTTTATTATAGTTAATTTACAAAATATTTAATTTTTATAGAATCAGCGAAAAAATATTTTAGCTTTCAACTTGCAATTAAATCCTAAATAGTTAAGTTTAAAATTAGGGGAATTGGAAAAATTTAAATTAATTATAATAGATAATTTCGTAAATAAAAAAATAAAAACTTTCACTAATCACGTTAGGATATTTTAGTTTTTCTTTTTTTGTAGATGTAAAATGAACAATTGTTTTTTCAAATATCGTATATTTAAAGAGAAAAGAGAAATTTGAAAAAATGGGAAAGACTGTAAATTTTATGAATATTGAATATGAAGAAGAGCGTCATAAATAAATAAAAAAATTTCATGTTGATAGGCCATCAGGAACAGAAGATATAGTCAGAGTATACGCTGAATGTGAAAATGCTGCCGATGTTGAAAAACTGGCTGCTGAAGTTGCTGTCGCGGTCTACAATTTAGCTAATGGAATTGGCCCTAAACCTGTCGTGCCATCAAAAATGTGATTTTCGATCAATTGTTGAAGAAAATTATGTTAATGCATTTAATAGTATATGACTGTTAAATATAAAATATTAACAATTAACTATTTGTAAAAGAGACTTTTTAGTATTTTTGATATATAATTGAATTGTAGGGTGTACGGTTTTTATATAAAGTTATTTAATATAAATATCTGGATTTTTTAAATATACATCTACCCACAGGGTGGCCGGGAGAACCTAGAAATCGGGGGAAAAAATTTCTATAAGAGTTTAAAAGACTGTCTTGGATCATCAATTTTTAGTTTTTATTTATATTTTTTTATTTATTTATTCTGGAATGTTTCTATTTTTAGCAGTTACTTAAATTCAACTGTATTGTTTAAAAGTTAATTTTAATTTTTTGGTAACAAACTAATCTTCTTTGTTGAAAATTTGTCTTCTTGGGGTCAAGGTTCATCTCTTTTGGTAAAAATTTCATCTTTTTTTTTTAGAATTCATCTTGGTAGATTAAAAAATCAACTATTTGGTTAAAAATTCGACTATTTTGTTTAAAATTTGACAATTTTTTTTTTAAATTGGTGCTTTTTTTGTTGATTAAAAGTCAACTATTACATTTTTCTTTTAACTTTTTGGTTAAAAACTCGATTATTTCTTTTAAACTTGAACCATTTGGTTAAAAATCCAACTATTTTTTTTATAATTCATGTTTTTTTAAAATATATCAACTAATAAATTTCTCGAAATAAAAATTCAACTGCCTTGTAAAAAAGTTGGTCTTTTTGGTTGAAAATTCAACTATTTTGTTGAAAATAGAACTATTTGATTGAAAATGCATGTTTTTTTTGTTGATGAAATGTCAACTTCGCGAGTTAAAAGTTCAACTGCCATGTAGAAAAAATTACTTTTTTTTTAAATTTAACTTTTTGGTTGAAAATGCAAACTTTTTATGGTTGAAGTTTAATCTTTTTTAATTAAAGATTCGAGAATTTGGTTAAAAAATCAACTATTTTATCAAAAATATAATAATTTTATTGAAAATTCAAGTATTTTGTAAAAAAGTATATTTCTGGTAGAAATTTTAATGTTTTGTTAAAAACTCAAATATTTCGGCAGAAAATGAACTTTTTGTTCAAAATTCATATTTTGGTGTTTAAAAATGAACTGAAAACTTTCTTGGTCGAAAATTCGACTATTTTTTTTTTTTTTTGAAATTCATCTTTTTAGTTTAAAAATTAGTCTGTTTTAGTAAAAATTTCACCTTTTTAGCTAACGATGCAACTTTTTGATTGAAAAATAATCTTCTTTGATTGAAAATTGAACTATATCGTTGAAAATTGGTTTTTTTCTTAGTTGAAAATTATTCTTTTTCCTGAAAATTTAAAATTATTTTTTGGAAATTCATGTATTTCGAAGAAAACTCATACTTTCTGATAACAAATTAATCTTCTTGGTTGAAAATGTCTTTTTGGGTTTAAGGCTCATCTCTTTTGGTAGAAATTCCAACTTTTTGTTTAAAAATAAACCTTTCGGCTTGAAAATTCAATAGCCTTGTAAAAAATTAGTCTTTTTGACATAAAAATTAAATTTTTTGGTTGAAAATTAAACTGATTTTGGTGGAAATTTATTTATTTTTTATTAAAAATTCGATCGTTGGTTAAAAATTCAACTGTTTGGTGGAAAATTGAACTATTCTGTTGAAAAACTATTATCAACTATTACATTTTTCTTTAAGAATTCATTTTTTTATTGAAAAATCAATTTCTCGAGTTGGAAATTAAACTGCCTTGTAAAAATGGGTTATTTGGTTGAAAATGCAACTGTTTCTGATTGACGTTTAATATTTTTTATTAAAAATTGGATCATATAGCTGAAAATTCAACTTTTTGGTTAAAATATAAATTATTTTGCTGAAGATATATGGGTTTTTTTCTTGTTTAAAATATATCATTTTCTTGAGTTGAAAATTTAACTGCCTTGTAAAAGAAAGATGCATCTTTTTGGTCGAAAATTCAACTGTTTTGTTAAAAATTTGTCTATTTGTTCAGAAAATTCGTCCTTCTGGATTGAAAATTAATCTTCTGGAAATTAATTTTCTTAAATAAACTATTTCGTGTTTATTATTTTCATTATTATTGATTATTAATGAAAATATTTATAGCTATGAAATTTTGAAAAATGTATATTAATTTTTTTATTATTGCATATCTGAATATGGAATAATTATTTTAATAAGATTATTATTTTTATATTTAATATAGGAAGTTTTTCATTAAAATTCATATTTTATATTAAAATCTCAATTTTAATTAATATTATCATCAATTTTTAGTTGAAGTCTAATTTTTTCTGTTTGGGAATTCGACCATGTGGTTGAAAATTTAAAAATTTGGTTAAAAATTTAACTATTTTGTTAAAAACTTAATCATTTTATTGACTAATTATTAATGATTATTAATCAAAATAGTTATAAAATTTGTAAAATGATTATTATTTCATATCTTAATAAGGAATAATTACTTAATTATTATTATTTTTATATTTTTTATTAAAATTCTTATTTTATATTATAATTTCATTCATAAATAATATTATTATCATTTTTGGTTGAAGTTTAATCTTTTATGTTTGAAAATTCGACCAGTCATCTTTTTTTTTGGCTGAAATAAATAAATTTCACATTTTTTTTAATCTGATACAGGCATTCTGAAGCTAAGAATAATTTTTCTAATGCGACTGTTGTGCCTTTGTTGGTATGGTTACTATCGATTTAAAGCGAATCGAAGTTGAAATTGTGATCAAGTTTACAGGTGAAATACTGTTGTAAACAATTTGTGAACAAACGTACAAAAATGTGGCAAGACTCCGAAGTCAGATTTGACATACCCTTCTCGTAATTATTTATTTTTTTTATACATTTAAATACATTTTCTATTGATTTGAAAAAGCAAAACAATACCGTATTCTTGAATTGTTTTTAAATCTTAATTTTACATTTTTAATTTTGTAGGCAAATAGAAATGCGATTGGGTGAATTAGTTATAGATAAAATAGATCTGATTGAAGATAATAAAGGCAATGCTGGTGACAGGGGAAGATTATTGATTACAAATTTGAGAATCATTTGGCATTCGACTAGTTATCCTCGAATTAATTTGAGTAAGTATAAGTCAACTTTTTCATATTTTCCAAATGAGAAAAATTAAATTATGCACAAAAACTTCAAATATCTTAATTTACGAAGAGAGATTACACATTGTTGGTACGAGTAACAAAAGTTACTGGTACCGACAATCAAATTTCTGGGAAAAAATGTAAAAGTATTTAGATTTTATTTTACATCATTAATTTTAAGGTTTAAAGATTTTGAAACAATTTTTGAATTTTTGCAGGATTCTAAAAAATATATGAAAAAATAAATTATTTCGAAAAATATTTCCAAGTTTTAGAAGTTTTAAACAGGTTAAAAAATGATTTGAAAATATTTCAAAACATTTTTCCAAAATGTAGATTTTTCAAGATTTTGAAATAAAATATTGAATTGTTTCGTAAGATTTAAGGCAACATTTTTATTGATTTTACATTTTGATAAATTAATTTAAAGAAAATACTGAAAATTTTTGTTAACATTTCAATTGATTTCTTAAAATTACGAAACAGAATGTCGAATATTTTGAAGCAAAATTTTTATTTTTTACAAAATTATACAAAATTTTACATAGAATTCGAATTATTCTAAAAGATAGTTAGAAGTTCTTAAAAAATTTCAAAAATAATCAAAAAATTTAAAAGGTAAATATTAAAAGCGATTCTTTAATTTGAAAAACTATTTGCAAGATAATATTTTTTTAACGACTTAAAATGTCACGAAATATTTGAGAAGTTTTGAAAATACACAATAATTTAATTAAAAAATGATTCCATCAAATTAAAAAAAAAATTAGGGTTTTAAATATTTAGAACAAAAAGCTTAAATGCCTAATAAGAATTTTGAGAGGTTTCAAGATCATACCAACATTTTCTTAGAATTGCTGGAAAAATTTTGATTAATATTTTTATACTACAAAATTAATTTTTAGAAAATATATTAAAAAGATTGTAAGACATTCTCAAACATTTCGAAAATTGCCCAAAAAGAAACTGAAAGATGTTTAGGAACATTTTTTAATTTTTCCAAAGGTTTAGGAATAATTCTAATAATTTTTAAATATATTTAGAAGTTTTTAGAAGATTTCAAAATAATTTACAGTTTGAAAGGATTGGAATAAACTTAAAATAAAATTTAGATTTTTCAAGATTTTGAAATACAATTTTGAAGTTTTTTCAAGATTTAAAAAAGCTTTAAAACAAAAAAAAAGTTCTTAAGGTTTCTGTGAATATTTATTTGTTTAATTAACTTTAAGGGAATATTTAAAAAGATTTTAAAACATTACGAAAGATTTCCAAAATTATGGAGAAAGAATCCGAAAGAATTCAAACCAATTTAAAGAATAATTCCAGTCATTTTGAAATATATTTAAAATTTTAAAGAATTTTAAAGGAATACTTAAAACTCTATGCTCACAAAGAATTGGAAACTGATAATTAAATGTACAACTTCATAATGGGCTATTTTCAAATTAAGAGCGTTTTAATTAGAAGAATTTGAAAACTAAATCTTTGAATCCAAAATCTGATTGTTAAAAGTTGAACTACTGGGTTCAAAATAATTTTTTTTTGGTTGAAAATTAATAATTTTAGTTGGAAATTCATCTCTTTCGTTGAAAAATCTTTTCATTTTGTTGACAATTGATTTTTTAAACCGAAAATTTAACTATTGTAGCTTTTTGATTGAAAATGAATCTTTTTTGGTTGAAAACTAAACTACTTGGTAGAAATTTTAAGCACTTTGTAAAAAATTCTCTCTTTTGTTCAAAATTGATCCATTTTGTAGAAAATTAATTGTTTATACTGAAAATTTAATTATTCAATTTTCAGCTAAAAATTTATATTTTTAAGTGTACAATTATAATAGGTATTTGGTTTAAAATTCATGTATTCTGTTGAAAATTCGATTTTTATTGTTGAAAATTAATTTTTTTAACTGAAAATTAAACTATTCTATTTTTCTTTTAAAAAATTCTTCTTCTTTAGTTTAAAATTCATTTATTTCGATAAAAAATCATATATTTCGTTGAAAATTTTTTTTTTAGAAAATTAATTTTCTTGGTTGAAAATTCAACAATTAAATTTTCCAGATTCAAATTCGCTACAAAATTCAACAGTTGAATTATCAGCAGACCAATTTTCTACAAAATTCAACACTTGAATTTTCAATCGAAGAATTTTCCACAACATTTAACTGATGCATTTTCAACTATGCAGCGCATTTAAAAATTAAAATTATTTTATTTTACAAAGTAAAAGTCGACCATTTCAAAATTTAGAAAGTTAAGAATTAAAGAATTTTTATGTTAAGTTGCTGAAAAATGGTACAATAATCGAATTCTTTTAAATTTAAAAATGTTCCAAGATCAAAATTCAAAATTTTTGGTCACTCAATTACTTTTAAATTTTTTTTTAGAACAGCAAAAAGTCCTAAATATCTTTCAAACTAGAATTTTTCCTGAAAAGATACTTTTTCGACATATCTGAAATCTTCAAAAATCTTTTAGAATTTTTTTTAGAAAAACCTAGGCAAATTATATTTATATAACTTTAAAGCAAATAATTAAAATTGTAAATAATTTTTATTAATAATTAACTTTCTTTACTTAAAAATATGTTTTATTTGAAAATTCTTTATATAGCTTTAAAAACAAATCATGTTAAAAAATTATTTATTTATTCCAAATATAATAATAATAAATAAATAATAATAAAATAAATAATATAATAAATATAAATATTTTGAACAGGTATTGGATACAACACAATCATAAATGTCACTACGAAAGCTGTTAATACCGTGTTTGGAGGAAACACACAAGCTTTACATGTTTTATCATCTTTTCGAAATTGCAGATATGAATTTTTCTTTGTAAATTTGAATACAAAGAGCACTCGGCACTTCACATCTGTTTTAGGAGTTTACAAGTTTGTTTCAA
>JAWWLR010000166.1:27833064-27843751 GCA_035041075.1 Acraspis erinacei | reverse complement strand
ATTCCGTAACGTGAGCCTTTAACGAGCTGGAAAAGGGATCAGAGTTACGGAAAAATCCGTAACCATAGACACAGAGCGTTAATTTTAACATAAAAATCTAAAAATAAACTTACTTGTACTTCTCTCTGCCGAAGCAAATCAATGACTCTGTGTTTTTTTTCATTTCTGATGTGGGGTATCATATCCATTTCATTAAAGATTTCAGAGGTAGGATCGGTACTTTCTTTAATTAAATATTATACGTATACGTGTCCGAGCACTTGGTATCCATATTCACCTCTTAAATAAATAATATGCCGATGATACACTAAAGTTCTAACCTAACTTCGGAAAAGTGCTGGCATGAATTGATTCGTGCCAACGGCTTCGCGAATCTCAAAATTACAATAAACACCACGCACATGGCAAAATGTTTGTTTTTACAAAGAAGAAATAAACCACAACTTTGGACGATTCTTAGGCTTTCTTGCGTTAATTTGAGTAACTTTAAACGTTTTCACAGACTCGCATTCGCGAATCATTCCTGAAAGCTTGTTTTTAAAGTTTATTCTTTTTAATCACATTTTCTTTTGTGTAATTATTATCATAGTACGGTTAATCTAAATTCACGGTATCTTATACTTAATAAATCATGAATGTATAAACTGTCATGACAGATTATACATACTATTTATTTTTCATCACTTATGGATACAACGTGAAGTTGACAGCAGCTCGTACCTCAATCGATACAGATCGAGATTAAAGAATCGAGATTTATCCAACTTTCCAAATTCTTGGAAATTACAAAAAAAAGAATTCAAGAAATTCAACCATCAAATTTGGATTAAAAAACTCTTAAATGTCAAAATTTAAATAAATAAAAAAATATATATAAAAAGAGGAATGAAAAAGAACAGAACCTCCAAATTTCCTCCCTTTTTTTAAATTAAAATTTAAAAGGGTGGCCATTTTAAGTAAGGAAAAAAATTCCTGGACATTACCTGTTTCGTAAAAATTTGCCTATAGGTCAAATAAAAATTTCAATTCAGAAAAAAGTTCTTTACTCAATAAAAATGTTAAAAAGGAAAATGGTCTTTTCCAATTAAAAAAGAAAATAAATTTAAAAAATTTCATCCTTTTCAACAATAAAAATCATAAAAATAAAAAATGGCCTTTTCCATTTTCGAACTAATATTCATAAAATATTGAAAACCATAATTTCCGTCGTTCTAACTCGATAAAAATTTAAAAAATATAGAGTTTAAAATTTTAAAAAATTCTCTTTCATTTCCTGATTCGTAAATATTTTTCACGGATATTAAAATTTTAAAATGCCAATTCAGACAAAAAATTCCTTATTCAATAAAAATGCAAAAATGAAAAAATAGCCTCTTCCAATTAAAAAAATAAAATAAAAAATTTAATTTTCATTTCTCTTAAAAACACCCCTTCCAATTCAGAAAAAAAATGTAAAAAAAAATCTTCCCGTAAACTCAATAAAAAATTTAACAAAGAAAATAATGGCCTCTTCTAATTCATAAAGAAAATAAATTTTAAAAAATTCATCCTTTCCAACTCAATAAAAATTATGGAAATAAAAAAAATCTCTTATATTTCAGAAAAAAAGGAAACGAAAATTGCTCATAAAAAATTCCCCATTGGCAATTCAGAAAATTTTTTTTTCTGATTTGATCCCGTAAACTCAATAAAAATGTTTAAAAAAAAATTATCCTTCTTCATTAAATATTGAAAACAAAAATTTCCAACTTCATAAAAATCTGAAACATCAAAAAATGTTCTTTTAAGTGACCACATTTTTTATAAAAATTTCCTCGCTTCGAAGTCGCTAAAATCCCCTTTTTCTTAAATGCCCCTCTTTCCATTAAGGAAAAACAGAAAATAAAACGTTCGTCCCTTACACCCAATAAAAATGAAAAAAAATGGCCTTTCCCAATTCAGAAAAATAATAAATAACCAAAATTGTATCCTTTCCAACTGAATGAAAATTGATGAAAACAAAAAAGGGCCTCTTCCAATTCAGAAAAAAATTAATCCTTTAAACTTTGTTTAAAATCAATGAAACAAAAATGGGCTTCTTCCAATTCAGCAAAAAAAATAAAATAAAAAGATTTTTCTTCCTTAAAACTTAATATAAACCAAAAAAAATTTTTTTTTTTAAATTCACTACCAATTCCGGAAAAATTTAAAACCCAAATTTTTTCCTTTTCAACTCGATAAAAATCTTAAAAATATAAAATATTAAAAAAATTACCTTCTTTGAATTCATTAAAAATAAAAAAATTCTCCCTTCAACTCAATAAGAAATTTAAAAAGATAAAAAGAACAAATGGCCTTTTCCAATTTAGAAAAAAAGGAAATCAAAATTTCTTCGCTTCCAAGTAACTAAAAATCTTAAAACCCCAAAAAATCTCAATCCCTTTTCAGAAACAAAATTAAAATGAAGAATTGTTGCGTCTAATCCAGAAAAAATAATAAATAACCAAAATTCCCTCCCTTCCGACTCAATAAAATTGTTAAAAGTAACAAATTACCCTCTTCCTATTTATGGAATATTGAAAACAAAAATTTCCTCCTTTCTTTAAACGTTTTTTATCCATATTTTAAGAATGCAAAGCTTTTAAATTTTAATTGTTTAAGTCTGCAAAATTGCGTTTTAAAATTCTTTAAATTGAAAATACACGCTTAAAAAGGTTTATAAAGGAAAATTCGCAAAGAAAAATATTTTAAGATTACTTATTTTAAATTGCATTATTTATATTATCGCCTTCTTTTCCTTTCCCATTTTTTATTAAAAAATTTTTTATTTGAATTGAGTCATTTTATAAGAGTGTTTTTAGTTAAATTTCAATTGTGGGCATTTAAGAAATTTTTTTATTTATTCTGAATTTCATTTCTTAAATTTTAAGTTTTAAAAATGTGAAGGTGTTATCTGGTATTATACCTAAAAAAATACAAAATAGGAAGAAATAAAGTTCAAAAATACAGAAAAATCAATATGCTCTTTATTACATTTGCCAACAACTCATACCGGCATATATTATTAATATATTCTATACTAGGCATTTTCACTTTTATCATCAGTTTCAAAAAACTATCATACTTGGACGAATAACAACAAACTCACTTTTTATGCTTTTTCTCATATAGTAAAAAATATATATAATATTTAATAATATATTAATAATATTATTATTATTATACTATAATACTAATTAAACTTACGTTCATGAAATAAAATAATTGAAATTATTTCAAGAATTTTATCAGGAATAGTTAAAAAATAAAATTTAAAATTATAAAACCTTTCGTACATTGCGTTTTAATGTAAAAATTAATATCATTAACCAGATAAACCTGAGAGAAAGTATATATGAGCTTGTTGCCTATATTATCTAGGCATATTTTTGGAACAAATTTACACCTAAACGCTAATTCTAATATTCTCAGTTTTCTTTGGACTCAAGATAAAAGTACAATCAAAAAGATACTGTAAAAATACTCCTATTTATGTAAAACTGAAAAATAAAATGGCACGGAGAAAATACTGCAATGTGGAACTGATTGCTATTTCATATTCGAAATAAACTTTTTTTTTCAAAGTGAAAGTAATCTTCTTACTCTACTTCTTCATTTTTTTCGAGAGGAGCGACGTTTATTTCCACGTCGGTAAAACCTCCGCCTTTGCAAAGTTCGCACAGCATTGGCAATTGGAAATTACTGACTATACCATGATTTTCTTGTATCAGCATGGAACGCAATGACGAAAAGGTAATTTCAGGAAATCCGATCATTTTAGATCTCACTTCCAAAGTATCTGTCCATATGGTATTCCCGAGATGAAGATTCACCTAAATTTTACAATTCAAGATAGATTATTATATAACACGACGCAAAAAAGAGCTCAGAAAAGGGGAAATAGGGTGATTTTTCAGGAAAAAGGGGATTAAATAGAGAAAAGATTTGTACATTTAGAAAAGAAGAAACTATCTTTTTATAAGAATTTTGGTAGTTTTTAAATTTATGACAATTAAGAATTTATTATTCAAGTCGCTAAAAATCTTTTTAAAAAAATCCCCTTTTCCAATTCCCAACAAATTTAAAATCGAAGTTCCAATTAAAAAAAAATCTTTAAAAAAAATTACAAATTTCCCAATATTCCCAAAATTAAGGTTTAAATAAATTTTAAAATTCAACATACATTATTATCTAACAAAGGACCAAAAAGGAAAATAAAGTCATTTTTTTCACAAAAAAGGGGAAGAATAGGGAAAAGATTAAAAATTTGTTTTTACAGTTAGAACAAAAGAAAAAATATTTTTATGAGACTTTCTATACTTTCTACACAATGTTATATGAATTTTTTATTAATTCAGACATTAAAAAATTTATTTTTCAAGTCACTAATAATAAAAAATAAATATTCCTTTTCCAATTCCATAAATTAAAAATCGAAGATTTCTTCCTTCCAACTCAATAAAAATGTTTTTAAAAACTAACCTTCTTTAATTAAATAGATGTGGCCAAAATAAATAAAAAATACCTGTTCCAATTTAAAAAAATGTGTGCCATCCAACTCCATGAAAAACTTTTAAATAAAAAAATGTCACTCTTCCAGATCAGAAAAAATTGAAAACTATAAATTTCTCCCTTCCAATTCAATAAAAATCTTTAAAATAAAAAGTTTTCCTCTTTCAATTCAGAAAAAAATTTGAAAATAACAAATTCATCCCTTAAACTCAATAACAATTTTAAAAGTGAAAAAATGGCCTCTTCCAATCCACAAAAATAATAAACAACCAAAATTTCATCCCTTCCAACTCAATAAAAATGAATAAAAAAACTGTCTTCTTTCATTTCAGAAAAAATTGAAAATAAACAATTTCCTTCTTCCAGTTCAGAAAAAAGGAAATAAGCAATTCTCCGCTTAAACTCAATACAAACTTTTAAATACTCAGAAAAAATTGGAAACGACTATTCCCTCCCTTCCAAATCAATAAAAATCTTAAAAATAAACAATTTCCCTCTTCGAATTCAGAAAAAAATCATCCTTTTGAGTGCAATAAAAATGTTAAAAAGCATACAATTTCCTTTTCCAATTCAGAAAGAAAGAAAAAAAAATGTCACCCCTTCCAACGTAATAAAAATGAAAAAATGTCCTCTTTCAATTCAGAAAAAATTGAAAATAAAAAAGTTTCCTCTTCCAATTCAGAAAAAAAAGAAAATAAGCAAGTTTTCGCCCAAACTCAATAAAAAGTTTTAAAAATTCAGAAAAAAATTGGGAACGAAAATTTCTTCCCTTTCAAATCAATACAAATTTAAAAAATAAAAACTCCCTCTTCCAATTCGGAGAAAAATTATCCCTTAAGTGCAATAAAAATGTTTAAAAAAAATAAAATTTCCTCTTTCAATTCCGAAAGAAAAATAAACAACATTTCATCCCTTCTAACTCAATAAAAAGATACTTTTTTATAATTGTAAAAATTGAGGACCGGACAAACGTTTCCTATTGTTTCTTATTTAATTTCCAAATTTTTCAGCTCGATATCACGTTTCGTGTGAACCCAAGTTGGGTTTTAAAAAAATGTGAAAAAAATTTTGGATGTTCTTTAGACATGGACTTAAAAAGAATGTATTCTTTTAAGCCGGGAGAAGCATAAAGTTTGCTAAATAACAACAAAATATTTACAATTATAATGACAAATTTTTAAATAATAAGAGTTCAACCAATTATTGATACGAAATCTCTGGAAAATTCATTGAAATCTTTTTAAATAACTTAAAATCTATAAGATCCTTAGAAAATTTTGTCGAATTACTTCAGATCTCTGAAAACTGTTGAAATCCGTAGGAATTCTTTGAAATAAAAATTTAATTTATTCCCTAAAATTCTCTAGAAATTTATTAAAATGCTTTGAGAGCATAAAAAGCAATTGAAATTAGCAGAAATAATTTGAAATTGCTGAAATCCGTAGAAATTCCTTGAAATATAATTTATTTTATCCTCTTAAGTTATCTAGAAATTCTTTTAAATTTCATGAATATAAATTAAATTATAAAATTAAAATTCTTTCATTTTAAAGGCTTATTATTTGAAATGGACTGCATTTTAAATTTAAACCTCGTGAGATAAAATAATTTTAAATATAAAATTGTTTTTATTAAAAAATTTAAAAATAAAGAAGACCATTTTTTGATTTTATTTTTCTCAAAGAAAATCTTAGGTTACATATTAATATTATTATATTATCAGATCAGTTTAAAATCTTGTAATTGTTGTTTCAATTTTGGTCTAATCGAACAATAATTGTTATAATATATCTAAAATAATAAAAATCGCTATGATATCGTAATCGTATAATAAATAATATAATAAAAAATAAATGAATTTATCGTACTTTATTATAGTTAATTTCAAAAATATATTTAATTTGTATAAATTGAATGAAAAAATATGTTACCTTTAAAGTTTGATTTAAATCCTAAATAGATTATTTTGAAATTTTTCAAATTGGAAAAAGTTAAATGAATTAGATTACATAATTCTGTAAGTTAAAAAAAAGCTTCAGTGGAAACCTAAGTGAATAATCATTAATTAAAAATAATAATATATGCAAAACAATAATTTTAATTTAATTACCAATTAAGAGACTACGTGTTCATCAAATAAAATTGATTAGAGTTCTTAATTAATTATTATCTATTATTGGGGCAAAATGGGAAGTTTTTCGAGAATAAGAGAAAAAGGAGAATTTAAAAAAGGGCAAACGCAGCGAAATAGGGAAAAGACTGTGCTCCCTTAAATATTTTACCTTTGCAAAAACAGAAAAGTTTCTTTTATTCAAGTTTTCATTGAACCAAGAATCGACAGCTGCATTTGCACAATGATCCCACACGTATTCATTGTCAAATGGCGCGATATTTGACAAGAAAACTTCGATGATGTTCGTCGGCGAATTGGCGAGATTTTCAGGGATTTGCAAGAGTTCATTCACCTAGAACATAAATAAATTTAATACCGCTATCAAAGTGGCCCCTTACACTTGAAAAAATTACAGTATACTTCCCGGTTTATCCGTTCGAAAATTGAATATTTCCCGCTGGTATTTTAAGCGCTTATAATAATATTTACCCAATACTAATTTCTTTATTAACTAAATTTTAAAGAGAATTAAAATTGTTAGAAATCAAAGGAAAAATATATATAATTGAAATTTTATTGAAAGTGATTTCATACTTTAAACCGCAAAATCCTGACAAAATAGGGGAAATAGGGTGATTTTGTCTATAAGAAAATAGGGGAAATAAATTCATTTAAATGAGGGCAATTTCCAACCAAATGAGATGAATTTTCAATTACAAAAAAAAAATAATTTTCCACAAAATAGTTGAGTTTTCTAGCTAAGAAGCCTAATGTTTTAGAAAGCATTGGAGTTTTAAACCCAAAAAGAAGAATTTTCAACGAAAAAGTTAATTTTGAACCAAATTTCAGATATATGGTACAACAAAAAAAAGACTTTTTAACAAAATCGTTAAATTTGCTACTAAATAATTAAATTTTCAATCAAAAAGTCGAATTTTTTAACCAAAAGAGATGAATTCTGAACCGAAAATATAATAGTAGATTTCTCAATTTAAAAGCATTAAGTTTTGACCAAAAATAGTTGCACTTTCTTTTTGGGTTCTATTACTTCAGTTTCCATTTGAGCAATAAAATGAGAAAAAGCTTTTTTAAATCTTTGGATTTTAAATCTGCAAATTTGGAATTAATGAAATATTCAAAATCTTTGTTAAATCTTTTAAAATTTTGGTAAAATCTGTAAAATTCTTAAAATATTTGTGAAATATTTAGACATTTTTATTAAATCTTTCTTTAATCTTTGGCTGTGAACTTTTTTGTATTCGCTTGAAATCTTTGAGTTCTTTTAGAATCTTAAATGTATTGGAACCTTTTGAAAATGTTTAAAATCTTTTAAATCTGGTATAATATACCCACATTGAAATTTTTGAAATTCTTGAAAGTTTCAGAAACCCGTATGAATTCTTTGAAATATTTTGAAATCTTCTTAAACGTTTTATAAAAAATGCATAAAAATTCTTAAATAAAATATTTATATAAAAATAATTCATAAAAAAATGAACAGAAAAATGTATTATCCTAATGACATTTTTATGAAATCTTTGAAATCTTGTTTATAACATTTAAAAACGTTAAAATATTTAAAGTCCTTGTGAAAGCTTTCGGACTATTTTCAAATTTTGGTAAAATCTTTGAAATCGTTTAAAATCTTTTTCAAAAATTCATAAAAATTTTTAAATAAAAGATTGATATAAAAACAATTCATAAAAAATGAACATAAAAATTTATTATCTTTATGAAATTATTATGAAATCTTTGAAATCTTTTTTGTTCATTTAAAAACGTTAAAATATTTAAAGTCTTTGTGAAATCTTTCGAACTACTTTAAAATTTTGGTAAAATGTTTGAAATATTTTTAAATCTTGTTCAAAAATACATAAAAAATTGTTAATAAAAGATTAATATAAAAATAATTCATAAAAAAATGAACAACAAATTTTTTATGACATTTTAAAAATCTTTTTGTATTCATTTGAAATCATTAAAATATTTGTGAAATCTTTGAAATCCCTCCAAATTTTTGAAATATTTGCGAAATGTTCGAAATCTTTTGTCAAATCTTCTAAAAACATTTGAAATCGTTTAAAATCTTTAAAATGTTTTGAAATCTTTTTCAAAAATGCATAACAATTAAAAAAAATATTTATATAAAAATAATTAATAAAAAAATGAACAAATTTTTTTTATTTTTATGACATTTTTGAAATCTGTTTGTATTCATTTGAAATCATTAAAATTTTGGTAAAATTTTTCAAAATATTTTAAAATTTTGGTAAAATCTTGGAATCCCTTCAATTTTTTTAAATCTTTGCGAAATGTTTTAAAATCTTTTGTCAAATCTTCTAACCAACTTTGAAATCGTTTAAAGTCTTTAAAATGTTTTGAAATCTTTGAAATATTTTTCAAAAATTTCTTAAATAAAAGATTGATATAAAAATAATTCATAAAAAAATGAACATAAAATTTTATTATCTTTATGATATTTTTATGAAATCTTTGAAATCTTTTTTATTCATTTAAAAACGTTAAAATATTTAAAGTCTTTGTGAAATCTTTCGAACTATTTTAAAATTTTGGTAAAATCGTTGAAATCGTTTAAAATCTTTTTCAAAAATTCATAAAAAATGTTAAATACATAAAAAATTTTAAATAAAAGATTAATATAAAAATAAATCATAAAAAAATAAACAATAAATTTTTTATGACATTTTAATCTTTTTGTATTCATTTGAAATCATTAAAATATTTGTGAAATTTTTCGAAATATTTTAAAATTTTTGTAAAATCTTTGAAATCCCTTCAAATTTGTGAAATCTTAGTGAAATGTTTTGAAATCTTTGCGAAATGTTCGAAATCTTCTAAAAACATTTGAAATCGTTTAAAGTCTTTAAAATGCTTTGAAATCTTTTTCAAAAATTCATAAAAAATTTGTAATAAAAGATTGATATAAACATCATTCATAAAAAATGAACAGCAAATTTGTTTATTTTTATGAAATTTTTGTGAAATCTTTTGTTATTCATTTGAAATCGTTGTGAATTCTTTCGAAATCTTTTTTATTTTGATAAAATCTTTGAAATCCTTTCAAATTTTGGAAATCTTCGTGAGATATTTTGGAATCTTTGGGAAATTTTTGAAATCTTTGTGAAATCTATTGTCAAATCTTGTAAACCAATTTGAAATCGTTTAAAATCTTTAAACTGTTTTGAAATCTTTGTCATCTTTTTCCAAAATTCATAAAAAATAATTCATAAAAAATGAAAAGAATTTTTTTTATATTTATGAAATTTTTATGAAATCTTTGAAATATTTTTGAAATCTTTTATTTTCCTTTGAAATCATTGAAATCTTTTGATATCTCAGATTTATTGAAACCTTTTGAAATTGTTTAAAGTCTTTGAAATCTCGTGTAAAATACCTTTTTGGAAATCTTTGAAATCTTTTTCAAAAATTCACAAAAATTTTTAAATAAAAGATTTATATAAAAATAATTCATAAAAAAAATGAACAAATTTTTTTATTTTTATGACATGTTTGAAATCTTTTTTTATTCATTTGAAATTATTAAAATTTTGGTAAAATCTTTCGAAATATTTTTAAATTTTGGTAAAATCTTTGAAATCCCTTCAAATTTTTGAAATCTTTGCGAAATATTCGAAATCTTTTGTGAAATTTTCTAAACAAATTTGAAATCGTTTAAAATCTTTAAAATGTTTAGAAATCTTGATCAAAAATACATAAAAAATTTTTAATAAAAGATTAATATAAAAATAATTCATAAAAAAATGAACAATACATTTTTTATGACATTTTAATCTTTTTGTATTCATTTGAAATCATTAAAATATTTGTGAAATCTTTCGAAATATTTTTAAATATTTGTGAAATCTTTCGAAATATTTAAAAAATTTGGTAAAATCTTTGAAAACCCTCCAAATTTTTGAAATCTTAGCGAAATGTTTTGAAATCTTTGCGAAATGTTCGAAATCTTTTGTCAAATCTTCTAAAAAAATTGAAATCGTTTAAAATCTTTCAAATGTTTTGAAA
>JAWWLR010000166.1:27788570-27806420 GCA_035041075.1 Acraspis erinacei | reverse complement strand
TTATAAAAAAATATTTACAACCCCACAGCGAAGCAGACCACATTATAAGATGTACAGAAATAAAATTCGCTGTAATAGTTAATACTCATTTAAACTTATCTGTAATATAATTAAAATCATCGGTAAATCCAGACTGGGTTTTAAGTAGACAACCGTCAGAATTACATCGTGACTAAATTTTCATTATCACTGTCAGCCATCCTCTCACCCTCTACTTTTTTTTAGCATCACTGTAAAACCTCTCATATTTCGCAAAAGATTTTTAGACATGCTTAGGAGCACTGGGACATGTTACTACTACAAACAATACATAAACATTGATTTCCTCATCTTGTACTCTTGTAGAATACTGATGCTTCTGAACCCTTCCACGTTCAAGATTTATAAGGTAATATATTGGTCTTATTTTTGTTGATAATGATGAGAATTCAGGTTAAGTACAAGGCTATTAATAGTTTATTTGTCTAAAAAAAACCTTTTTTCTCTTTGCTTCTAAAAATAGAATGTTCTAACTTACGTTTTTAGGTGCTCTCTGCAGGTGTTTGCTGATCCATTTCACTTTATTTTCTGTCCAAGTTTCTTTGTTTTCACTGAGCATGTGAGGAAGGGGCGTATCCTGTTTTATGCCTTTGGGCTGAAACGGTTACAATTTGACTGGTTTGAAAATCCTACTTTTATAAAAAAAATAGAGGGTTTAACTGAAGAAGAATCATTGAACATAAAAAGTAGAATTTATAACATCCCGTTATACTGCCAGGATAAAATTTTATAACTTTTAAAAATAATTAAATAAGAAAGTTTATTCCCAACTTATACACTTTAATGCTTGAGCTTTCACCAAAATTGTACTACTAGGGAAAAAACAATAATACAATATCTTGAATCGACGAAATTATCAGGTCAATTATCAATAGAGAGCGGACAACCCCATTCTAAAGTTGAGCACCGAGCCTAGGCTCGGCTCCCTCGTTTCGAAGAACCGCCGTATGGGGAGAAGTGGTGCGAGAGCGCTCACAGGCCGGGCACGTATGAAGCTCTCCCATCACTTCCCCCCATGCCCGAAAGCCATGACTGGGATCGTCCGCTTTCTGTTTATAACTGCCCTGATAATTACGTCGATCCAAGATATTTTTGTTATTTTTTTTCCTAGTAAACAAAATTCGGAGAAAGCACAAACATTAAAGTGTATAATTTACAATTCCATATAAAAATTCAACTTCTCAGTTCAAAAATAATTTTTTGCGTCTAACTTCTTGGTTAAAAAATCATTTTTCCTATTTAAGAATAATTATTTTATTTGAAAATTCATCTCTTTGGCTGAAAATATAAGTATTTTACTACAAATTCTTTTTCTTTTTGTTATTAAGAATTAACTTTTTAACCCGGGTGTACGCGCGCATTGTTCATTTGGACCGGAGGTTTTGTGAATTTTTATATACAGTATATCTTCTAAATCACCGCGAGGTGTAGCTACTCTACGGATCTGGCAGACTGGTCGGTGGGATCTAAACTAAGGAGCGGTTCTGCCAGGGGGCACTTCCAAACCCCCTAGAATATCGAGGGCGCGAGTTCTCATGCTCCTGAAAACAAGATGGATCGCCATTTCAAGAGCTGCATGGCACCAGGGTCAACAACTCCTTGAACACCCCAGCCTGCCCTCCTCAGTAGAGGTGGAAAGGGTGTGATCACGAAGGAGCTGTCTTAACGGGCACTTTTGGACACCAGGTCGAATTTTATAGTATTTAGACCTGTCTCCTGCATGCGGGGCTCCGCAGGAGGTATTTGCTTTTTCCCTAGCTTTTCGTGGGAATTTTTATGTCTACAATAAATAAAAATAATTTAAAAAACAATGAGGGCTTCGTTCCGGGACCATCTTCCAAACCACCGCAGAAAGTGGAAGGCTCTGTAGGGGGCAATCGACTGAAAGCGTTGCGAAACAATGAGGCTGGTGACAAGCCTCTCGCAACGATCGCAGTGCAGTTAACGGTGCTCTCTGTAAGGAGGAATCGCCGTTCTATCGCTCAGAGGAGGAGAGACGCACAATGCGCGTCTCTCAAGCAGCAGCCAAGACAACGAGGCTGCTGGATCTGCACCTGGGCCGATGGGAATTTCGCCTCAAAGGTTGTAGACAGCAAAAAGGTGGAATGGGCGTTGGGGTTCTTCTGCCCTTTTGAATCACCAGGGGGCGGATGGCACCTACCCAGCGCTTTTACAATAAGGCCTGGAATTTGTCATTACCCCACTGACGAAGTTATTTAGGGCAAGCATGTGCCATCGGCATGGAAGGACGGTAGAGTGGCATTTATTCCCAAACCTGCGAAGGAGGGTTCCACTGCTGCAAAATATTTTAGACCGATCAGCCTAACGTCTTTTATTCTAAAGACTTTGGAAAGACTTGTTGAGAGATATATCAGGGATGAGGCAAAATTGAAGCAGCAACTGGAGCTAAAGGGGTATGCTGAGGGAAATTTCTTTGATATAGAGGGTACCTAAAGTAATACTCCTCCAGAGGTCATTTGTCGAGAGTCTTTGAGGTGTGGTGTGCCGGGCCAGTTGGTAAGCGGGATAGGTAGCATGATACGCCGAAGTAGTCTCGAAACAAGATGGGGCGAAGGCCTAGATAAAGAAGTAGCGCCACGGGAGCGTCTACAGGGGGGTGCCCTGTCGCCTCTCCTGCGGTGCATGGTAGTGGATGGCCTCTTTCGTAGGCTTAATAAAGAGGGGTATTATACTCAGGGATACGCGGATGACTTTGTAATCCTAGTTAGGGGGGCTCATCTGGAAATTTTGATGGGCCTTACAAGGTCGACGCTGCACATCGTGGAGCTCTGGTGTGATAGCTCAGGGCTCTCGATAAATCCGAGAAAGACCAGTATGATCGTCTTCACGAGGAATTACAAGATGCCAAAAGTTGACGGTCCTGTTTTTTGTGTTGGGAGGCTGACGTTTTCAGACTCGGTTAAATATCTGGGAGTACTCATAGATAGCAAACTGAACTGGGCACGGCACATGGAGACACAATGCAGGAAATTAGTCATGACTTTTTGGATGTGTAGGAGAGCTTTTGGATTGACGTGGGAGATGGGACCTAAAATGCTTGCATGGCTCTACTCCGCTGTCCTTAAACCAAGGCTCCTTCATGCGGCCGTGGTGTGTTGGCCACGGGCAAAACTTAAAACAATGCAGGATAGGCTGCGATGTGCCGCCTGGTGAGAGTAAAGAGATGGACTCGGGGGACTCAACACACTAGGCTCCCGAGTGACATCAGCTCACTGCCGATTCTTGAAATGAGGCAGGGCAGAATAACAAAACGGTTCAACTTTGCCAGGGCTTTCTGCGTCTGCATTTCAAGCAAGGATGCGTGGAAAGGAAATGGTAACCCACTCCTCCAAGGGGAAATCTGGTATACGGATGGCTACAGGGAAAAAGAGGGTCAGGAGCAGGAATCTATGATAGTGCGAAGAGGAGCGAAGTGGTGGTCCCGCTTGGGAGACATGCTACTGTCTTTCAGGCTGAGGTCCTTGACATCCTTAGTTGTGCTGAAAGGCTATTAGAAGAGAACGCTGCTAAAAGACAGATTACCATCTGTTCGGACAGCCAAACATGGTCAATATGGTCTCATATGGGTCCCTGGTCACACAGAGATCAAGGACAACGAGAAAGCGGACCAGCTGGCAAGATGCGGTGCGGCAAGTGAATACATAGGACCAGAGCCAGTACTGGGACTAGCATCTTGCTGCATCGGTTTTGCCATCAAAAGCTGGACCCGCACAAAGCATCGAGAATACTGTAAGCAAGCCCAGGGTTGCCGCCAGGCGAAGTCCATTCTGGGCTATACGTACAGAATGGAAAGAGCCAGGGAAATCCTGGGTTTTGCAAAGAAAGACTTAGGGACAGTGGTGCAGATGCTCACTGGGCATAACTACTTGAATTACCATATGCACAAGATGGAGTATAACCTCTCGACAGTGTGCAGGAGATGCGACAGGGATGATGAAACATCTTTTCATGTACTATGCTAGTGCCCGGCGTTAGCTAGGCTCAGGCATCAGACCCTTAGGTCCCATTTCATGGAACCTGAGGAAGTTTCAATGCTTTCGGTTGTGGACAGACTGGGTTTCATCAAGAGGTCTGGGCTCAACTACTGACAGCGATAGTTAAGAGTCTGACACAAAAGGCTTTATAGCTTGAGCGCCAGGGGAGGTCCACCTTTTAGGGGATCCCGGCCCATGATATAACTAACTAACCTTCAATCTAAACATCCTTTGATAAATCAGATCGGAAAATTTCAAAATATGTATCTAAACTAATAATTTTGTACAAAAAAATACAATTGTTCATTTTTTGAAATAAATAAAAAAAACATGCATTTTTTAACGAAATATTTGAACTTTCAATTAAAGGAGAAAAAAATTCTAACCAAATAGTTGAATTTTGAACTACGTAGAATAAAATCAGCTTTCAACAAAAAATGGAATAGTTACATTTTTAGTTAATACAATTTAGTTTTAACCTAACTTATGAATTTTCAATCAAAATGATGAATCTTAAACTAGAATAGATGAATTTTCAACCAAAAATATGGGTTTAAAACAAAATTAATCTTCAACTGAAATAGTTCAATTTTCAAACTATCGGAAAAATAAATTTTTACCGAATTTTTATCCAAAAATTGAATTTTGAGGCAAAAAATGAATGTTCAACCAAAGAAATGAGTTTTTAATTAATATTAAAGAATATTTAACTGGTGTAATAGCTACATTTTCAGATGAATAAAAAAATTATTTTGAAGCAAAAAGGAAACAAATTTCCAACAAAATAGTTAAATATTCGGCAAAAATTCCTTTTCAGCCAAAGTAAAATAAAATATTCCAGTCCAATAGCTCATTATTAAACCCAAGAAATTAATTTTGTATTAAAATGATGAATCTTAAAAAAACAATAATAATTTTGAACAAAAGGATTTCATTTTTTAACCAAGTAATTTTAGTTTCAACCTAAAAGATGAATTTTCAACTATATTGATACATATTTAACTGGAATACTTGAATTTCCAACCGTCAAGAAGAATTTTAAGACAAGAAGATTAAATTTCAAAGAAAAAGATCATTTTCTATTTAAAAATCTATTTTTTCCAAAACAAAAAACGTGTATTTTCAAAAATATAGTTTAATTTTCTTTTAAAAAGACCAATTTTTGCAAATAGTTGAATCTTGAACTAGTAAAGATAAATTTTCAACTAAAAATGGAATAGTTCAATTTTCAGCTGAAGAAATCAATTTTCAACCAAATTAATGAATTTTCAACTAAAATGATGAATCTTTAACTGGGATAATTGAAATTTTTACGAAAAAGAGGGATTTTCACCCATAAAGTTTAATGTTATATTAAAAAGACCAATTTCCCATAAATTAAATAAATTTTCATACAAATAATTAAATTTTCAAGTAAATAATGTCAATTTTCAGTCAAATAGTTGAAATTAAATTTTTAAATTAAGATCGAAGAGACTTCCAAACTAACTTATACTTCGGCTCATTAGAGACAAAAATAAAAATTAAATAAAGAGGGACAAAATGAATTTTCAACCAAAAACAGAATAGTTGAATTTTCTCTTTAAAATCTAATTCTTCACAAAAAATTATTTACAGGAAAATAGTTCAATTTCCTACTGGAATAGTTAAATTTTTAGATAAAAGAATGAATTTTTAACAAAGTGTTACCTTTTCAACAAGAGATGAATTTTAAATTAATATGATGAATCTTCAATAAAAAAATTAATTTTTAATAAATGAGCTTAACTTTTAACCAGCTCTAAAACAAAATAAAATTTTAGAGAAAAATTTAAACTTTAAACGTTACAATTTTAATTGTTATTTTTAAGCAATTTTTTGTTTTAAGTGAAATGGTTGATTTTTTTTGTATAAATAACAGTTGAATAGTTGAATTCATTTAGGAAAAATTCGAGTAAGTCCAAGAAATATTTCGGATTTTTGAAAATTCAAACATAATTTTAAACTTGAAAAGATTTCAAAACATTTTTTTAAAAATATTTCAATATATTTCAAAAGACATCCACAATTGCCAAAAAACAATTTAACACATTTTAAGTGATTTTAAAAAATTTTCCAGGATTTAATGAAAGTGTTAGAAAAAATTAGAATCATTAAAAAAATTATTCCAATTTTTAAAAGAATTTTAAAAATAATTTGAAATTTTAAAACAATCAAAAAATTTTAAACAAACTGTCGATTTTTTAACATTGTGAAATAAAAATTTTTAAGTTGTTTAAGGTTTTTGAGAGGTTTCAAGATGAAAAACATTTTCTTAAGATTCTCGGAAAAATTTGAAATGATTTTGTATTTAAATAATAATCATAAGTGAATATTAAAAATATATCTCAAAACAATTTTTGAGTTATGTGTAACAATTGAAAAATTATTAAATGTTAAAAGTTGCTCAAAAAGATATAAATTTGATAGTCCGTTCTTCAATTTAGAGAATTGAAAATTATAGCGTGGATTTATATATATATATATATATATATATATATATATATTTTTAAATCTTTGAATTGAAAAATTTATAAAGGTTTAACGTTTATTTATTGAGCGTTTAAGGTCAAAACATTTTCGGCATTAATTTGCAGTTCAGTTTCTATAATTTCAAATGAAAAAAAAATTGCATCAAGAATTGAAAAATTCTTTTTTAAACCTGAATATGACAGGGAATTTTTGCTTCGATTAAAACGGCCACTCTGATTTAATAATAAAAAATATTATATTATTAATTTTTTTTTAATTATAATTATTTATTTTAATAAATATTCATAATTGAGGATTTACATATTTAAATCATTCATAATTTTGAACAATATTGTATAAAAATAAAAATTCTATATAATTTAGAAGAATTAAAAAACTTTTAAATTATAACAATTATTTAATAAAGAGACATGACATTTCTAAATTGACAAAAAAATATTTAACTAATGATAACTTGAATTTTACTGCGATCAGAAGTAAATTTCTGTTAAATCTACGGTTATAAAAAATTGAGTTTCAACAAAAAATCTAATTTTTTTACAAAATAGTTCAAATTTAAACCAACTAGTTGATTTTTCAACAAAAGAGATGAATTTCAACAAACCCGGTAATTCTCAAACAAATATTTGAATTTTTCAACCAAAAAATGAATTTTGAACTAAAAAAACAAAATTTTTCAACCAAATATTTCAATTTTCAATAAAAAAGATGTATTTATAACTCAACTGATAAGCAAAAGAATGATTTTTTTACAAAGTATTTGAATTTTTAAACCAAAAATATAATATTTAATATTTAAACCAGATGAATGCAATAAACAATTTATTTTTTAATAGAAATTGAAATGGTTAAATTTCAATTGCAAAATTAATTTTCCTTCGAAAAAAACAACACTTTTCTACAAAATAGTTAAATTTTCAACAAAATAATTTAATTTTCAAACAAAAAGATGAATTTTTAACTGAAATGGTAAAACTTCAATCAAAGATAATGAATTTTTAACAAAGTAGTGGAATTTCCAACAAAAAAAAAACGAATTTAAAAAAGTAATGTTTAAACAGAATAAGAATTTTTTTTAACACTTGAATTAAAAAAAAGATAAATTTTCAACCAAAAATTCAAAGATCTACATTTCCGATTAAAACATGCATTTTTTCTTCAAAAATATATAAAAACTTCATTTCTAGATAAAATCGCCACCCTGGATCGGAAGAAAATTCCCATTTTTTCCCCGGACTATGTATTAAATTTCAACATACTTTTCTTCCTCGGTTTCTGTTTCTGTGCAAGTAGTCGGACAATTGAAACCGTTAATACCATTAACGCTGTCCACCCTTGATTCGCTTTTTAAAGAATCATTCAAGTCCTCATTGGTGATCAGGAGACTATCATTAATTTTTTTCGCCGGACTATCTTTCGTGTCTAGTTCGTAAATCCTTGCGAGAAAAGCTGCATATTAAATAATAATACAAGATGTACCAATTTTTAATTGAATACGGATTAAACAGTTTATAAACTATAAATAGAAGACTTTCCCTACAATACCTTTATTTAAATGAACTGCGAACAAACTGAGGGTCAGAGCTTTACTCAGATATACTAATTCGTCTTCAATGATCAGGTAAAGTTCCCCGTACTTTTTCCCATTCTGATCACAAGCTTGTGGATCAAAATATATCTTATCAGCAGCACTTATTAACTCTTTCGTACACTGAATAGCGGATTCTGTCCACTCTTCCACAATACTAAACAGAAATGGATTTAAAATTATTTTTAAAAATGCAACTACCAGTACAATCAAGAGTATTTGAGACTTCAGACTCTAAAATGCTCTCAAAACAATGTACCTGAAATTCAGAACGTTCGAAATAATGAAAAATGTTTTCCCATTTTAATTTTATCAAAAAATATGGTTCCAACTGCAATTATAATAATACATTCGAAGTTTATTTTGTAATTTGTTTTTTTACAATAAAAATTGAATCAATATTTTAGCGTTATTTCTTGTTTACAAAGCCATTAATAAAAATTTCGTTCATTTGAACGTTCAGAACTTCGGGTACTTCTCAAAACAGGTGAAGTATGGTGATTTTTGCATGAAAATTGGGAAATAGGA
Source organism: Acraspis erinacei (assembly GCA_035041075.1). NCBI lineage: Eukaryota > Metazoa > Arthropoda > Insecta > Hymenoptera > Cynipidae > Acraspis > Acraspis erinacei. The sequence goes on along the minus strand of JAWWLR010000166.1, from coordinate 27,797,759 downwards.
GAATAAATTCTTTGAAATAAAATCAATTTATGTACCATATTGAATACAATATGAAACGTTTTAAGTTCTTAAGGACCAAAATAGATTTATTTCATAAAAAGGATATGAATTTAAAGCTAAAAAGTTGAATGTTTTAGAAAACAGTTTCATCTTAAACCCGAAAAAATAACATTTCAAATACAAAAGATACATTTTTAATTAAAAATAGAATAGTTAAATTCACAGTTAAAAGAAGTAACTTTCAACAACAACAAAAATGGAATTTTCAAAACAACAGTTCAATTATCAACTAAAATTATGAAGCTGCAACCAAAAAACAAAATGAATTTTTTACACAATAGTTCAACTTTAAAACCATGTGGTTGAGTTTTCAACAAGAAAGATGAATTTGAATAAAAAAGTTAATTATTATCAGTTAAAAAAATTAATTGTAAACCAAAGAAAAAAACAAATTTTCAACAAAAAAAATGCATTTTTAACAAATTAGTTGAATTTTTAAACAAAACCCAGTTGAATTCAACAAAAACATTAGTTTTCAACAAAAATTTAAATAGTTATATTTTCGATTAAAGAAATAAATCATTTTTTGGTTGAAGGTTTATCAATTTAGTTAAAAATGCATTTTTTTTTTGTTAAAAAGTAAACTAGAAAGATGTATTTTTAACTGAACTGATAAATCTTAAACCAAAAAAATGATTTTTCAACAAAAATGTTGAATTTTCAAAAAAAAGGATGAATTTTAAAAGAACATAAAATTGAAACACAAAAATATTTACATGTTTTATTTAAAACAATTGAATTTGAACAATAAACTTAATTTTTAACCAAAATTGAAACAGATAAACTTCGGGTTAAAAAATTAATTTTTTCTTCAAAAATATATAACAATTTCCAACAAAATACATAAATTTTTAAAGAAAAAGATGAGTTTTCAAGTTGATTATTTAAATTTAGAGTTAAAAAACCAATTTTCAACCACAAAAAACACATTTTCAACCAAATATTTTGTTAAAAGTTCGTCTTTTTTGCTTAGATTCAACTGTTTTTAATTCAAAATTCAAACGTTTTTGCTTAAAAATTCATTTTCTAGTCAAAGATTTAGCATATTAGTTGAAAATTCATCTTCTTGGTTGAAAATTAAAACATTTTGTTGAAAATTGTTATATAATTTTGAAGAAACACTTAATGTTTAACCAAAATTGAAATATTTACACTTTCGGTTAAAAAATTATTTTTTTTCTTAAAAAATATATAACAAATTTTCAACAAGTCTTAAATTTTGAACAAAAAAGATGAGTTTTCAAGTGCAACCCTTAAATTTACAGTTTAAAAATTAATGTTCAACCACAAAAACGCATTTTCAACAAAATAGTTAAGCCTTTAACCAAAAAGATAAATTTTCAACTAAAATACTGAATCTTTAACCAGAAAATTATTTTTAAGCAAAAAATTTTGAATTTTGAATTAAAACAGTTGAATTTGAGCAAAAAGACGAACTTTCCAACAAAATAATTGCATTTCTAACCAAATAGTTGAATTTCGAAAAAAAACGAATTTTCTACAGAACAGTTTGAATTTTCAAGTTTTCAAGAGGATTATTTAAATTTACAGTTAAAAAAGAACTAATTTTCAACCACAATAAACACATTTTCAACCCAATATTTTGTTAAAAGTTCGTATTTTTGCTTAGGTTCAACTGTTTTTAATTCAAAATTCAAACATTTTTGCTTAAAAATTGATCTTCTAGTTAAAGATTCAGCATATTAGTTGAAAATTCATCTTCTTGGTTGAAAATTAAAACATTTTGTTGAAAATTGTTATATATTTTTGAAGAAAAAATTAATTTTTAACCAAAATTGAAATAGTTAAACTTTCGATTAAAAAAATATTTTTTTCTTCAAAAATACATAATAAATTTTCAACAAAAAAGATGAGTTTTCAAGTGGAACATTTAAATTTCCAGTTCAAAAATTAATTTTCAACCACAAAAAACGCATTTTCCTCAAAATAGTTAAATTTTCAACCAAAAACTTTAATTTTCAACTAAAATACTGAATCTTTAACCAGAAAATGATTTTTTAAGCAAAAAATTTTTAATTTGGAATTAAAAACAGTATAATTTAAGCAAAAAGACGAACTTTTAAAAAAATAATTGCATTTTTAACCATATAGTTGAATTTCGAAGCAACACAAAAACGAATTTTCTACAGAACAGTTTGAATTTTCAAACCAGAAATATGAATTTTAAACATAAATTTAATTTTCAAGAAAAATACAAATTTTTTAAATTTCGGTTAAAAAATTAATTTTCAACATAAAATAAGGGAAACAATATTCAGTTAAATAGTTTAAGTTTTAGCCAGAGATGATGTTGAATTTAAATTACGAATCTTCAACTTAAATAGTTAAATCTGTGGGTAAAAAAATTATTTTTAACGCAAAACGGATTTTCAAGAAAATAGTTGAATTTTCAACGAAAAAGATCAATTTTAAACTAAATTCATGAATCTTCAACCAGAAAAATAAACTGTTAAGAAAGGAGTTTAAACGAGACCTTTCTAAAAAATCAATTCTCCGTGAAAAAAAAGATGAATTTTCAACCAAGTTGTCAAGGATTTTGAAACAAAAAAGATTAAACTGAGATTTCTATCCACACAAATAAAAAAATAGTTTACTTTTTAACAAAGCAGTAGAATTGTCAGCCAGAGAGGAATTTCATACTAAAACGGTAAACCTTCCTTAAAAAATGAATTTTCAAGAAAAGAATTCAACTTTTGAACATATAGTTGAATTTTCAACCAAGGAGGGGTTATTTTTACATAAAAGATTTAGTTTCTATAAAAAAATGTAAATTCAATCAAATAGTGGTATTTTAAAATAAAAAGATGAATTTTCAACCAACTAGTTTAATTTTGAACTAAAAAAAGTATGAATTTTACACCAAAAATTGAACAGTTAAATTTTCCGTTCAAAATTACTTTTCAATCAAAAATAAAACGAATCTGTAACCCAATATTTCAATTTTTCACCAAAAAGATGAATCTTCAACCAAAAAAAAAAAGATAAACTAAACAAAAATATATAATTAAATTTCCAACCAAATATTAAAATTATTGTCCAAACCAGATGAATTCCGAACCAAAAATATAATAGAAGACTTTTCAATTAGTTCGCATTCAAGTGAAAAAATGAGGAAAAGCTCAAGTTTCGGAAACGGGCAAAGAGTGTAAAGTCTGATAATTTCAAAATTGTAAAATACAACCCAAACTTACGTCACAATCGTTTTCTCTTTCGATTTGTTGCCCTTGGCGATAGTGGCAGGAACCACCTCATTCAATCCGATCGTAGACGTTAAGTATTCGTCAGAAACAACATCTTTAGAAATTTTCCGCAAGTCGTTTTTTCCCAATAGAAGGGCAATGCCATAATCTGGCAAAAAAACGTTATACTTTGTACTTGTAACGTCCATACGGCCCAAAATTCCTCTGCACCACCAGGCAGGAAGATCATCGTTATTTATATTAAACACAATCACCGTCTAGAAGGAAAACATTTTCATTTTCAATATGGAAATTTCGTGAAATTATATTTATTTGCCGAGAAACCTACATCTCCCAAGTTGAGTAGCTCATTAGACTCTTTCTCAAAATCAATGTGTTTTTGAGCGTAAATCTGCAACTTTTTACTAATTACATTTGCCCTCAATGCATGATTTTCCAACTCATAGATTCTCATAAAGTAGGGATTTATGATGTTTGTCACCCTTACCGCAATCGCGCTGAATGGCACTTTCGTGACATTCTCTGAAATATACATTATATTGTAAAGTACTTGATAAACAGGGCTGCCACAGAGTAATGTACTTGAAGAAGGTAAGAGATCAATTTTCATTCAAGAAATTGAGTTTTTAATTTAAAAATTCGAATCTGTTCGAAAACCTTGGACGCTTAATTCTGAACTGATTAATTTAAAAAAAATGTTTCAAGAAAACAATTGCATTCAGAACCCAATTGTTGAACTTTCAAGCAAGAGACGAATTTTCATTTTAAAAAGTTTAATTTTTACAGGGTGGCGATTCGATGGACGATTTCAAATTCCCCGACATTTCACGGTTTATTCCGGTCAAGTTTTTCCATTTTTCCGGTCAACTAAAAGTAACATATTCATACTTGCCGCTAAACGCAAACCTTTTTTTTTAATTCATGTCGTTTATTCAATACATCCTCAAAAACATCAGAGCAAAAAATAAAAAAATAAATGAATTTTGAAAAAAATATTTCAATTTTCCACTAAAAGTATTAATTCCCAACTAAAAATGGAATAGTTAAATTTTTACTTAAAAAAATTAATTTAAAAAAACGGATTTGTAAGAAAACAGTTCAATTTCCGACCTAACTGATAAATTTTCAAGTAAAATGATGAATCTTCAACTGAAATAGTTGAATTTTCAACCAAAAAGATGAGTTTTCAACTGAAACAATGAATTTTCAAAAAATAAACGAAATAATTTTTACTAAAAACGATAAATTCTCAATCAGAACTTAAATAATTAAATTTAAAATTCAAAAACGTAATGTTCAACCAAAGAAAATAATTTCCAACTAAAACTATGGAATATTACATTTAAATGAGTTGAACTTTCAGTTAAAATAATTACTTTCCACAAAAAAAACTAAATTTTAACAACAAAAAACTCTAATTTTCTAAACAATAGTTACATTTTCAAACAAAGTGATCAATTTTCAACTAAAAGAATAGTTGAATTTTAAATCAGTTTAAATAAATAATACTTTTTAACTAAAAAAGAAACAAATTTACAACAAAACAGTTTCATTTTCGGCTACAATGCCTTTTCAGCCAAAGAAAAAATAATTATTCAATCAAATAGCTCATTTTTTAACCCAAAAAAATAATTTTGTATTAAAATTATGAACCTTCAAACCAAAATTTAACAAAAGAGTTCAACTTTCAATCCAGTAATTTTATTTTCAACCTAAAAGAAGAATTTTTTAACATGAAGATTAACTCGCAAAGGAAAGGTAATTTTCTTTTAAAAAATCGATTTTAACCAAATAAGTGACTTTTCAATAAAACAGTTGAATTTCCAATTTAAACCAAAAAAAATTTCATCCAAATTGTTGAATTTTGAAAACGAAAAGATCAATTGTCAACCAAAAATGGACATTCAAATTTTCAGTTGAAGGAAGTAGTTTTCAGTTAAAATAATTACTTTCCACCAAAAAAACTTAATTTTAACAACAAAAAACACTAATTTTCTAAGCGACAGTTACATTTTCAAACAAAGTGATCAATTTTCAACCAAAAGAATAGTGGAATTTTAAACCAGAAAGACAAATTTTCAACTATAAAAATGTTGTCAACCAAAAATGGAATAATTAAATTCTTAGTCGAAAAATACATGTTCAACCAAATAGATAAATTTTTAAATAAAATGATGGAATGTTCAACTGGAATAATAGATATATTATCAGTTTAAATAAAATAATAATTTTTAACTAAAAAAGAAACAAATTTACCACAAAATAGTTTAATTTTCGGTTAAAATGCCTTTTCAGCCAAAGAAAAAATAATTATTCAATCAAATAGCTCATTTTTTAACCCAACAAATTAATTTTGTATTAACAATATGAACCTTAAAAAAAATTAAGAAAGCAATTCAACTTTCATCCAACTAATAATTCAACCTAAAAGATGAATTTTTAACTCAAATGATAAATATTTAACTGTAATACTTGAACTTTCAACCGAAAAGAAGAACTTTTTAACACGAAGATTAACTTGCAAAGAAAAAGATAATTTTCTTTAAAAATCGAATTTTAACCAAATAAGTGAATTTTTAATGAAACAGTTGAATTGTCAATTAGAAAAAAAAAAAATTTTCATCCAAATTGTTGAATTTTGAAAACGAAAAGATCAATTTTCAACCAAACTGACGAATTTGCAACTAAAATGATGAATCTTCAAAAGGAATAGTTAAAATTTATACCAAAAGGATTAGTTTTTAACCATAAATATAAATTTTCTACAAAAATGGCGATATTTTCACAAATTTGGTACATTTTGAAACAACTAATTAAAATTCTGAATAAATAAAAAAATGCAACAGTAAATTATGATTTATTTAAAGTAATCTGAGATAATATGAAAAATATGAAACTGAAGATAAAGTAGAAATCACTTTTCTAAATTGAAATAAATACCTGATCGAAAATACCAAATTTTTAGAGGATAGTTGAATTTTCAACAACAAAGTTTATTTTCAACCGAGAAAGATGAGTTTTCTACCAAAAAACCTGAATTTTCCATTCGAAAAGACGAATGTTTAACAAAATACTTAAATTTTATTAAAATCGTAAAATTGTGAACAAACAAAAAAGTGCTCATCTAAAACGAGATTGATTAAAGTAAATAAAGTGGCATTTTCATTTTAAAAAAGTGACTATAAAGACTTTTTCTTCAAAAAAGTGACTCATAAAAAGTGGTGTGGCAGCTCTGTTAATAAAAAGTATTCAAGAAAATATATACTTACCGCTTATTGCCGGAATCATATTTATTATCTAACAACCTGTAAAAAAAGTTTTTTGTTTCATTATTGCAATAATCAGAGGATTCGAAAAATTAATGATAAATAGGATAGAAAAAATATTTTCATAAGAAATTTTATATTTTTAAATATTCTCATATAATTATTAAATTATTTTTAAAATTAAAGAAGTTATTTCAATAAAATTGGATATACTGGATATATACGGCGATGTAAAAAAGTCCGACAAAAGATAAAATTATTAAAATAAACCATTTTTATATGTTTAAAATCATTTTCATAAATAAGAATATGTTTTCATTTTTAAAACACCATAATTAATAATTAATTTCAAAAATAATAATCATAATAATAATTAATCAAAAATATTTCAAGCTGAAGCTTTTTTCTATAAGGGGTTTTTTACTGGACTGTGACAAAAAATTTAATTTTAATTATAACCATTAATTAATAAAAAAATGTATTCAAATTTAAAAAAGTTAAATTAATTATAATAAATAATGATACAGATTATATATTGATAAGACACTCTACAGGCCAAAATGTAACATTTCAAGTTCAATTTGAAACGCTTCATATTCCTAAACTTTCAAAAAATATTATACTTTCAACATAACAAATGAATTTGTAAGCAAGTATGTAGTCGAATTTTCAACAACAAAAAAATTAATTTTTAATCAGAGATGCTTTTTTAACAGAGTGATGGATCTTTCAGCCAAAAATTAATTTATATAAAGTAGTGCAATTTAAAAAAAATATACTTAGTTAAAATTTCAACCAAGAGAAACAAAATTTAACCAAATCGTTGATTTTTCAAGACAAAGACAAATTTTTTAGAAGACCGTTGAGTTGTCAATCAACAAAGATGAATAATTGTTAATTAATATCATTTCTTCAGAAAAATAATAATTTTTAAACAAGAAGAACTAATTTATTATCCAAAAAGACAAATTAAAAAAAAACTGAATTTTTCTGCAAATGACAAAATATTCACCAAACTAGTTGCATTTTTATCAAAAAGTTAATTTAAAACCAAATAGTTAATTTTCTAACAAAATTATAAAATTTACAACCCAAAAAAATGGATTTAAAAAAGTAAATTTTCAAGCAAACTTATTTAATAATTTTCAACAAAACACTTCAGTTTTCGACCAAAAATATCGCTTTTGAACAAAAAAATGGAATTTTCAACAAAATACTTGAATTTGGAATAAAAAAATTGAGTGCTAACCTGCAAAGATGTATTTTCAAAGAAATGATTGAATTTTCAACTAAAAAAGTCTAAATTTCAAATCAAAAATTGAATATTTAAATTTTAATTTCGAAAAGTTTATTTTCAACTAAAGTTTTTTTAAATTAATTATTTTAATTTTTAATTTGCAACCAATAATGAATTTTCGTCATGACAGAAGAAATTTTCTATAAAATGAAAAATTTTATAGCCAAAAAGATTAACTCTACGAAATAGTTGAATTTCCAAAACGAAAATATCAATTTTCATTCAAACAGTTGATTTTCAAAAAAATAGTTTAATTTTCTAACAAAATAATAAAATTTTCATCCGAAAAATATGGATTTAAAAAAAATTTTAATTTCCAGGCAAAATTCTTTAATTAATATTTTTCAACGAAACATTTTAATTTTGGAACAAAAAGATGACTACGAAAATAACTTCATTTTTAACAAAATTATTAAAATTTCAGAAAAAAACTGTAATTTTGACCCATACAGTTGAATTTTAATCTACGAAGATGTATACTTTCAACTAAAAATTAAAATTTTTGAAAAAGAAATGGAATAATTAAATTTATATTTAGAAAAGTTAACTTTCAACCGAGTAGTAACATTTTCAATAAATAAAAGAATTAATTCATAAAAAGAAATGTTATAGTTTATAGTTCTACGAAAAAAATATTTTAATGTCTATTCAAAAATAGTTGAATTCACAAAAAAAAGGTATTTTAGATAAAATAGTCAAATCCTGAACAAGAAGAGATTAGCTTTTAATATAACAGCTATATTTTTAATTAAAAAAAAGATAAGATTTCTACTAGAAGATATGAATTTTTAAACCATTTGATTTTTCAGTCAAGGAATTTTTTTAACCAAATTGTAGAATTTTCAAGGGAAAAAGGCACACTGATTTAAATCGAAATACGAGAAAAATAGGACAAGACAGGAATATAGGAAAGGAAGTTTTGATAAATTATAGACTAACGAATATTACTGTAAATAAATATTGAAGTTCATTTTTAGTAAATTAACATATTCGGTTCAAAAATTGAAAATGTTTCTGAGAAAATTCAGTTAAATAATTGATTTGCCACTGCAAACTTTTTGATTTCGAACTACAGACTTTAAAATTAAAGAATAAAAGAAAATTGGGAACACAGGGTAATAGGGGCAACACAGGAGAATAGGGAAAAACTGTGGTGTAAAATGCGAATTATGAAGAATTATGGACAGTATTTTTGAGGTTAGGAACTTGTGATAAGAATTTATAAACTTTTGAGTAAAATGTTAACCGGAAAATTGATTATTAATAAGGAGGATTACGAAGTTGATAGACAAGCAGTTATATGTACATACCTATACTTCAAATCATTAAACTTTTAAAAGAAAAC
>JAWWLR010000166.1:27725009-27742225 GCA_035041075.1 Acraspis erinacei | reverse complement strand
TTGTTCTGTTTCCGCGTTCGGGGAATCTGCCGGCGGAACATGTGAGCAGTTTAATTTAAGTCGACCTTGTTACGCGAGTCGTATCTACATTTAAGTACACCAGACCAGTTTCATTTTTTTTATCAGGTCATTGCCAAGAGCGAAATAATTACGCTGAAAAATATAACTGTACTTCAGTGTTATTCGCTTTAAAATCTTAATCTCAATACGGTCTAAAATTAAATCGTGTACCGTTCCGTTAAGGAGCCACTTGAAAGCAAAAAAAATTGATAACCGAACGCTACTGTATGTAATGTACGCATAAACACTACAAGGACACTCATTCAGATTTTAAGCATATTTTTCTTTGAATTTGATAAATAGGGAGTATGGCAGTATAGCATATAGATATCAATTAGTCCCGGTCCTATGAAATCATCATCCGGTTCATAATATAAAATCTAATATGTTGATGAATAAAAGAGGCATGGATGGAACGAAGCGAATCAACATTGCTAGAATTTGATTTATGTCAACTAGTTTCGCTTCGTACATCATTATTTGACCTTCGTTTATGGGAGCGCGCGAACAAAGAAATATTTCTCTGTATAAAATTATGTAACGAGGGTCTTCTTGTGTGAAATAATCGAGATAACGGTAGCTTGGATGCATGGTGTCCTGGAGCATATCAGTGTAAAACTGTACCCGCATTACATCACACGAGAATATTATTATTCGCACTATGTTGATACGTTTATCGTATTATTTCTGGTACGGCATTGGCCTTTAGAAAAATTTAGAATCGACCTTTTAGGGCAGGTATAGGTATGCGCATTGCTGAGGGAGAAAACGTATAACATATTGCCGTACCGCAAACAGACGGAATTAGTGGAGGGGACTGATGGTACCTGAGGGAGATTTTTTTTCATCTTTTCATCTCCGAAGAACGCACCTTGTCGCTGTTTTCCTTACGCGTCCCTATGGCACGATTCTTATTGTTAGCTTTTATTTTTTCCGGAATTCCGCGCTTAGCAAATGTCACAGAGCATCCTGGGAGTTGAAATAAACTCGAGAAAACATGTGAAATCGTGAGGGAAATTAATAATTTTATAGATTTATGAAATGTTTTTATAAATGATTATAAATAATTATAAGGCTGGTGATTAAACATAAATGGAAAGTAGCATAGCCTCAGGATGTTTTATAAGAGAGTCGAACATAATTGCCGTCATTTTAGCAAGTTTAAAACTAATCGCGCAGTAATTATAGTCGTGACTACCTTGATAATATTCATTTCATAATTAAAAGTAATATGCTAATCGATTTATGACGCTCATACAGAATGAATTAAATGGCATTCGTTGCGGGGCTTAGATTGCTAAATTATTTTGCCTATAAAAAGATAATAGATTATTCTTTCGAAAACCATGATTCGGTTCATAAGTGAAACAAGAAAAAAATAAAGGTTCAACATGAAAAAAGAAGCGGCATCAATCTAAGAAGTTTGAAATGAATCTGTATAAGAAAATGACCTAAGACAAAATTGAAGCCATTATTTTTTCTGTGCAGTGTGTCACAGAATTTAATGCATTAGAGAGATGACGTGATGTTAAAAATAAACGCTAAACTTTTCAGGGTCTTTTCTGCCAATCATCCTTTTAACGTTGTCCGAATTTAAATAGACGCATAAAGTACATATACAAGTGTTGTATTTGAAGATTTGACAATCAGCTCCTTGAAGAGTAATTTATATCCTCTGCTTCATTCAGCTAATCAGATACAATATTGACCATGCATACATGAAACCCACGCTATTATTGTACCTTTCCCTATTTTCATAAATTAGAAGAAATCCGGAAATACATCGAGTAATAATTTCATGTTTCAGTGAGTTTAATATTTAATATTGCAAAATCTAATCGCATTAAACGACTCAGTTTGAGATAGAAATACTCTGAAGTATATTGAATAACATGCGTTTAAAGCTCTACATATTTCAGCTTGACACAGTTTTCTTTAATAATAATATGTAATTTAGTACATCCTGATTCCTAGACTTGCTTTAGCGTAATTACTTAACGAGAAGTCGTTGAAAGTGTTTTTTACCGAGTATGCTAGGTCGTTCTCAATATTGTCTATAATGTAGAAATAATGGATTTTTGTTCTATTTTTGAATGTGTAAACAATGATCCCTTTTATGTAAGATTTTATATTTTTCAATCTATGTCAACAACATATTAATTATTTTCACTCTGAAGGAGAGTTCATATGATTTCAAGCGATTTTAAAGTATTTCAAAAGACTATACAAAGTATTTAAAAGAATTTCAACAATTTTACGGCATTTAACGAGATTTTTCAAGTTTTTTTTAGGAATTTCATGAGATTCCAAAGAATTAGGAGAGGTTTCACAGATTTCAAATGATCATATTTTCCAGATTTTATAAGAGACTTTAAGGAGTTCAATCAGATTTGAAGCGATTTTACGGAATTTTAGGAGATAAAGGATTTTTAGGAATTTTGAAGTATTTTAAGGAATAAATAAAGATGAATACAAAAGGATTTTAAGAGATTCTATAAAGTCTTAAGTATTTTTACAAATTTTGAAGGACCTCAGGGTCTTTTAATGGGATTTCATAAGATTTGGAAGGATTTACACGAATTTTTACGAGACTTAAAGGGTTTTCGATGCTTGCATGCCTTTGAAAGGATTTTTAAATATTTTAAAGGATTTCAAGAGATTCGGAAAGACTCCCACAGATGTTAAATATTTCAATGAATTTTAAAGAGATTTCAAGGGATCTCGCGTAAAATTTTACGAATTTTCCAGGATTTTAACCATTTTAAAGAAATTTCTACAAGGGTTCTTCTCTTCTAAAATCAGTTAAGTCCCACGTTCTCAAAATCTTTAAAAACAGGAATTAGCAATGTAAGTTTCAAGATCTTTCACAGTGACCCAAAAGATTTGGCAAGATTTGTAAGATTACAAGGATTTTTAAGCATTTTCGCAAATTTTGAAGTATGTGAAGCGATTTTACAGGGATTTGCACAGATTTCTGAATTTGGTCAAATATTTTGAAGAATCTCAAAAAAAAAAATCTAATGGCTTTTAAACTATTTAAAAATATTTTTGGGGATTCAAACAGATTCGCAAATATTTCCACAGATTTTAAATATTAAAATAAATATTAAGGAGATTTCAAAGATTTCATGCGATTTCGTAAGGTTTCAAAATATTTCACATTACATCAGGATTTTGACTAATTTTCATAGATTTTCGCGAGTGGTTACTTACGTTTAAAATCATTTAAATCACTCGATCCCGAAATATTCAAAAATTGGAATTATTGATTTAAGATTCCAGATCTCTGAAGAGTCTTATCAAGATTTGCGAAGATTTTTAAAGATTTGAAAAATTTCCGTGATCTCTAGCGAGAGTTACAACTTTTTTCAACTATTTTTGGGTCGCTGAATCTTGGGATCTCCGAAATTTTGCAAGTCTTAATCTGATTTTCGTGACTCCGAATCTTTTATTTTTTTACTCCATAGTGACCTTGAACAAGCAAGTTCAGGGCAGATTTTAAGAGATTCGGAAAGATTCCCACTCTAAAATTTATTGAAACCTCGCAATCCTAAAATCTTCAAAAACCGGAATTACTGATTTAAGATTTCAGATCTCTCAAACCCAATAGATTTCACTTTTCAAGATTCGCAAACTTGAAATTTTTTTTTTTTGTAACTAATTTTGAGTCGCTAAATCTTGGGATCTTCAAAATTTTGCAGAGCTTAATTTGATTTTCGTACATTTGAATATTGGATTTTTTATTCCACAATTACTTTGAACAAAATTTCATAAGTGAATGGTCAACTCCTCGACTAAAACTATAATTAGAAAAATAAATAAATAGAATTCTGCAATCTCTTTGCTTCGGATGAAAGGAATAATAAAACTGATTTTGTATTTGTAATATTCTCAGGAGTCGTTATTTGTAAACATCAAATGTCACGTGTGCTATCAAAAGTCATAATCAAATGAAAGTGTTGTAATCAGCTTCGAAGATTATCCCAAGATTACTAAAAAATATTGTCTTGTATTTATTATTTATTAATTCTTCCGGAAAAATGTGAAGCCGGTTTTAGCTACAGCAACACTTTAAGGGTGAGAATAACACGATCGGAAACTTTTGCATTTAAAAATAAACTTTCAGATATAAAATTATAGTATGTCGATAATTCTAAGGTCGCTTATAGCAGTTGGAATTCTTATTTTTATCAAGGTCTGTAAACCTGAACGTACATTGTAGCATCCCAGGTATAGCATTTGAGGCAACAAAAGATGGACATAAAGGTATCAAATTCTGCTCTAGAATCTTTGATACCGTGAAGAATTTCTTTTCGGTGAAAGGTAATCTATTTTCCGTCCCTCGAGCCGACAGGGGATATCCGGGAAATCCCTGGAGGTACGCGATGAGCAAGGAAAGTCCGTAACCTTGTCAGTTGCGTGCTCCGAAAATAAGAGATCTTTGACGGTGATTCCAATTTATTTTTTGATTAATTTACAACATTCTTAATTTCCAGATGGGAAAGCGCGGCAAGAGATAATTCAACCGAAAAGTCTGCAGGTGTACGCGTGTCCTGTGACTTTGCCGGCACATTGCAACCCCTATTTTCACAAGGGAACAATAGTAATAAAAAGTCCACGGCCTCGAGACCCTTGAACACAACTATGTCTCAAGAAGCTCTCTTTTCTCAATTAAAAGCACTCTAACGAGCGTTGTACCTCGAGCTGTGGGCAATGAAATAAGTGCATCCAGACAGGCATACTTACATTGAGGGTCGTCTTTTCCGGCACTTAATCCAAATCACACTGCAAGGGAGCTTGCGCTCCAACACGAATTTAGTCAATATAAAACTCTTTATCGAAGGTCAATTAGAACTGATGATTAGTTTCACGTGATTGAATGGGGTATCACAGGGAATATCATTATCGTTGATTGTCTCAGGAGGGATTCCGCGCGTGACTTAAACGCTGTCAAGTCCGCGAGAAGGAAGGAAACACGAGTGATAATTAGAGAGAGCGGCGCGCTTTGCAACATCAACCAGCGGTTGAGCGTTGAGCCGAATAACTGACGCCACACTGCGCCAGTCTCTACACACAAGTGAGCGAAGCCCAACCGTTATCTCGGTCTCTTTCTCCACCGTAGTCCCTTTCTCTTTCACTCTCTTTATTCTCTCCCTTAAAACTTGATTCTGTTCCTCGTTTCTTCGTTCAGGCTTCAGGTTTGCCGGGGACTCACCGGCGCGGCGCACTGACTGACGACAATGCTCGCGAATATGCTGGCTAGCTAGTTGCTAGATAGAGTGTTGAGTGAGCTAGGTTGCTAGATAGAGGCCCTCTAGCTAGAGGCTAGAGCCTTGCTTTCGAGAGCGCGCGCTACCGCCACCCAGCTGCCGTATCGACCCCTCCCCATTGGATGACACATCCTCCAATAACAAACCTCCAAAAGGATTACGTCACTACGATATTATTGACGCCGACGATCCGCCGGCTAAACCCTACGTCCTTTCTCCTTCTCTCTTTTTCATTCATCCTTCACGAGCCTCCTTCTGCCTACTGCCGGTCATTTCCTAGAATGCACTGGACCTTCCTCTTCTTCCTACCTTGTTTCCTGTTACCTTTATTTATGCCTTCCATTTTGCTACGATATTTTTCGATTTTCATCCAGTTCCAATTGGTTCCGACATGCTAATGGCGCTCCATGCAACCTGAAGATCCACCTTGACACGTGGTCGTGAGAATTAGGATAACGCGGGAAACCTTGGGCTGTGATCGTTTTCCAGAGGGAAGAGGAATTTCCCAGGAAACAAAGAATAGATTTAAAAAATTTGCATTGATGAGGAGAACCGTGATTTCAAGGAATTTTATTGGTCAGGGAATAGTGCAGGTTTTATGAAGAAAATCTGGGAAAGGTTAGGGAATTTCTATCAGAGGCACTTTAAAATCAAATGTCTGCTAGGAATAATAAATTTTAGAACGGTTTCATTCCGTTTATAAAACATTCTATGTTAAAATGGTTACTCGATTTTGCAGACACGCTGATATAATATTATTGCTAGTAATTTATTAGCTCTCTTTAAAAATTCGTCTCTTTTGGTAGCAATGCTATCCTTTTTGGTTAAAAATACCACCGTGTGGTTGAAACTTAATCTTCATTGTTTGAGGATTCAACTATTTTGTTGAAAATACGTCGGTTTTAGTTGTAAATTGAACTAAATACTCGGTTGAAGGTTGAGCAACTTTGTTTTAAAAAAAAATCATTTTTTGTTGAAGATTCATCATTTTAGTTGAAAAATAATTTTTTAACTGAAAATTTAACTAATCCGCAATTAAAGGTTTGTCATTATAGTTGAAAATTCATCTCTGGTTGAAAATTTAACTATTTTGTTGATAATTCGCCTTTTAAATTAATTTTTTAAACAGAAATGTAACTTTACCATTTTTTGTTGAAAATTCGTCCTTTTTTATAGAAAAATAATTTTATTAATTTCAAATTTCCTCGTTTTTTTATTAAAAATTTGGATGAATTTTTTATCTTTCTTCACTAAAAAATCTTTATTTGTTGAAAATTCTTCTTTCTTGTTACATAATTCATCATTTTAGCTGAAAATTTTTCTGTATTTGAAAATTTAACTATCTGTTGAAAATGAGTTGTTTTTTTTCAGAAAATTATTTTTTTCACTAAAAATTTAACTTTTCAATTTTTTATGAAAATTTATCCTGCTCAGTTAAAAATTTTAAATATTAATTTGAGATTTCATGTATTTTGTTGAAAATTTGTCCTATTTGGTAGGAAATTCATTTTGAACTTCTGAAAATTAACATTTTTTGGGTTGAAGTATCAACTATAAAATTTTTCGTTAAGAATTCATTTTTTTGTTGAAAATTCAATATTTTATAAAAAAAGTCGTCTTTTTTAATTGAAAATTTAACTATATTTGATAGAAAATGCAACTGCTTTTAATTAAAGGTCAATCTTTCTTCTTTCAAAATGTGAACTATTTGGTTGAAAATTCAAGTAATTTTTCAAAATATCGACTATTTAGTTGAAAATTCAAGTATTTTATTAGATTTTTTGAGATTTCGTAGTATTTAAATGATTTAATTATTTTTGAAGGATTTTTGAAAAATTTTACAGGTTTTAAGATGTTTTACGGGTTTTTACTTACTTTGTACATGATTGCTTGGGATTTTGCAAGATTTAATATATTTTACCAACTGATAGGGATTTCAATGGATTTTAAAGATTCTTTGGTATTTTTGAAGATTCCAAGGAATTCTACGAGGTTTCAAAATTATTAAGGGTTTTCCCACGGATTTCAGAGATTTCAAAAATCATAATTAGGTATTTTCACTTCAATAATCAGCTAACTTCACTACGTCAAAATTGAGGGGAAAACAATGGAGCAAATGTA
Organism: Acraspis erinacei; assembly: GCA_035041075.1. Taxonomy (NCBI): domain Eukaryota; kingdom Metazoa; phylum Arthropoda; class Insecta; order Hymenoptera; family Cynipidae; genus Acraspis; species Acraspis erinacei. The sequence continues at coordinate 27,734,774 of JAWWLR010000166.1, read as the reverse complement.
TAGAACAAAACTTTATTTCTGTAATATCTTCGTAATGAATAATAATTACTATCATTGTATTGTGTCATTATATAGTTCTTAACAAATAAAAACTATTTTTCAAATACACTTATATAGAAAAAATTAGTTTTTACGAAGATATTAACAAAATAGGCCAAAAATGAACTGAAGCGCATGCATTTGGTCCATTGCTTTCCCCTCAGCAATCAACGAAGTGAAGTTAGCTGGCGATTGAAGTGAAAATACCTAATAGACACTCAGTAATTTAAAGTTTCGCACCTGGAACGAGGATGCTCCTTGCACCCACGTCGCATCGTCTCTTCGGGGTTCACAAATAAAATCGTAACTCGCAATTAACATCAACCTTATTTCGGTTATTTGTTTGAAAACCTCACTTGGTGCGCGAATCATTATTATTTTAAATTAAAATATACTGTTGTGTATATATTTTTTCCGTTCTTCCTTCCTAACCTTAAACCACCACTTGGTTTCCAAATTTCTACGAGATTCTATCATCAGGGCTTAAAACTCTACTCCAATTTTCTTGTTAGAGAATTGGTTCACCTGATTTGACTTTTAAAGTTCACCATATTCTTTACGATGAGCGGTAAAAGACAAAACAAGTTACCAATTTCTCGCCTGAAGCAACATTTTTTAACTGCTTTGTGGCCGGATTAGCCGACCGGATCCCGGCCGATATTGAAGTCGGGATCCGACCAGTTTACCGTGACGTTTTTAGCCGGATCCCGGGCGGATTCCTCGACCAGCGCCCGGCTTAAATGGGGCTATTCGGGCAGATCCCTGATTGGGTTCCTATACGGGATAGCTAATTCGAATATATAAAGATCCTTGAATCAAATTTTCGTTAAAAGCACAATCAGTTAGGATTGAAAACATGTTTGCTAACTTTACAGGGATTTTTATGTTAAAATACCATTCGGTAGAATGTACAGAGGCTGCAGAGCCTTTTTTAAATATAAAAAATGACAGAATTTTTCAGGATTAAGTAATAAGCAATCAAGAATAAACAAAATTTTAAATTTACAAATTTTCACGTACAAAAAAATGAGAAAGCTTTAAATTGCAAAGTTCAAATTTTTTAAATATTAAAGGATCCAGCAAAAAATGTATGGAAAAACCTTTCGTAGAAATGGTCTCATTACGTCTTTTAATAAGCATCACAAGAAGAATCAGAAAATCTAACTAAACTTTAACTAAAAGGCCTTTTACATACATTTTGTGCAGTTCCCGTGTACAAAATTATCCGAAAACTATTCGGACCAGGATAAACTGTCCTGACCGCTAATGTGGCGCTGCCAAGATGGACTATTATAGGGGTCAGTAGAATTGTAACATTTTTGTATGGTCAAAAGCTAGTGTGGCCAAGCTAATCTAGCTTTTGTCAATCAGTCTTTTGAATATCTGGTTTGGATGGTTGATGTTAAAAACTATTTCCTGAACAAGCTAATCTAGCGCAATTCAGTTGTCAGCTTCCCGTTAAAAATTATTTCAAAGACTGCCCATAAGAAAAAATCTTTGATTTATAATTGTGCATTTTTTATCATTTTAAACACCCTAAATATTTTTATAAAAATAGAAAAAATATTTTTATTCAAAACTTAGACAAATCTTGGGTACTAAAAAGCTAGCCATCACACATCTGTGGCCGAAAAACTGACTACCTGATTAAGAAAAAAGGATTTTTTAGTATTCACTTTTCGTTTTTGGTTCTTTTAAACTCCCTGGCTTTTATTGTAAATGTGCAAAAAGATATTTGGGATTACACATAGAAATTTTTTTGGTCCTGAAGGACCAGCCAGCACCTGATTAGGGTTAGAAAATATTGTTCAGATTAGACGATCTGTATAGGCAATGCCTTAACTGGATGCAAGTCTGCTCCGATAATTTTCCACACGGCGTCCTTGGACGCTACAAAAGCGAGAATCCCCGTTAATAATTAAATTCATGACTTCAAATCGTCCACAATAAATTCATCCGTGTCAAAATTCAATTGAAGGTCGGGTAAAAGGTTTTGTTCGAATTCTCATTTTTAATATAATAATAAAGAAAATAATTTAAAATTGTAGTATTTTAGCGTAAAGATAATTCTTGTATTTCCCATCAGCATCGGTGTTTCTTCAAATTATTATCATTTATTGAAAAAAATTCGTTATTTTGTTTGAAGTACTGTAATATAAGGCTCTGTCTAGGTTTAACAAAATTCGAGGGGCGTAGAGCAAATATTTTCGGTGAGTCCCTAATGATAATAATTATGATCTGTACTTGGTCATGAGTATACCAGCAGTAACACTGCCTAAAAGTTGAAAAAATTATAATATTAACAAATAATGAATATTATTAATATTTTAAATAAAATTATATGTTTATAAGTTTATTTTTATAATAATAAAGTTAATTTTTAGATCAAGTAATTATTTTATATATGAATTCTTTTAGTGATTTTAAGCGTAATAGAACATTGCATGAACTGTGCAACTCACAATCTGCATCATAATAATGTGGAAAGTATATGCGTGTAACACTTTATTAATGCCAGGGTACTTTAGGATTTTGAAGCTTAAGTAAACCGCACAATTGCGTGATCTTGAACTGTAATATATGTGAAGGTCTGAGGTTACTTTCTTCAATGGAAATTCATCCTAAAATTGTTTGTCATATATATGGAAGCAAAAGATAGCCCAAAAAAATATATACTAAAATTTATATTCAGTGGAAAGTTTATTAAATACTTTCAATGTTATTCGACAGCATATTCAATTTTTCATTAATTTTATTGATAACTTCTATGTTTTTTTGTGAATTGAAGCTTCTTTACAGTTTCATGATTTATAAAGAAGGCGGAAATTTATGCAACTATTGTCCCACTATGGAATTTTAACCATCTATAGAATTTAAATTATTTCAACGTAAACAAGTAGTGGCAATGAAAAACAAGTTTGTCATCCAGACAAGACAAGGATATAAATTATTTCTTACTCTCTGACTTATCACACAATTGAAATTCGAAATTCCTTCACGCTTTTGATTGTAAATTAATTGAGAAGAAACGTCTCTTACTCAGTCTGCGTGAATCATCAATTATTATTTACATAGCAGCTTTCCTTCATTGTTTTTTCTTATCCCTTTTATATTGCGTGAAGTAGACTTATAAAAAAATGTATTTATATGATACATACAAATAAACTATTAAAGAACTCTAGAATCGCAGTTTCTTCAAATCTTATTATGACAGAAAATAGAAAAGCGAGAAGCGAACATTAATTGCGGCAGAATGCGTCTTTTACTTCCTGAATTTCCATTGCAGCAGAATTAGAATTTTATTGCTCTAAACGCTAATGTATTCCTCTATTTTACAAAGCCGAGTTTTGACTCAAGGACATATTCTGCAAAAATTTTCCTGTAATAAATATGTTATACAAGTACTCGTTTTTTACCGTCATATCAATGCTGTTGAGTTAATGAATAAAAACTAACCAAATAAATTATTTTCCAATTAGTAAAATTAATTTGACTTAGTGATTTCATATGAATAAACAATGGACTATTAATGCTTGGTCATAATTTTAGCTATATGTTGATTATTTATTAATGGAAGCCTGCGAAATAATGTAATAAATGGCCTTTCTATCATATCAGATTTGTATTTCTTTAGTGCGTATGCAGAGAAAATTATTATTTAGGTATAATCGTTTCTAATTGCAGATCTTTCATTGTGGTAATTTCTCTGCTGAGATTAGATTGTTCAAAACGAGAGACCTCTATCTGCGCTCTGGAGGATAATTGGCAACTCACCACAATTGCTATTTTGCGCACTACTTATTCACATGCAGTAAGATTAACCTCTCTACTGACTTCAATTACAGCATATTTTGTTATAAAAATTTCGAACCATCATTTAGGGAAATTACAAAGCTTTTTTACTTGCAATTTAACGAGATAATTCGTCATTTGAAACTTTTTTTAAATGTTGAAACTATTATTTCAAATCGAAGACAATTAAACAATATATAAAGTCATTCAAGTTGTTCAAAGTTAAATTTTAGGTTCATTTTTAAATGATTGTTCAAGTTTGAACGTTTAAAATTTCACACAAAAAAACTGGGCTCACTTTTACTCATCAGCTATTAACCCAAAATTGAGAAGCATAATTTTTTTAGTCAAAAAAGACTTAAATTGAGTTGTTAAACAAAATAATATTACACGAAGCTCGGCAACAACTAAAGCTAAGAAAATTTACAGTTTTAACATATCGGTTTTTTTTATTAATATTATTTCATTCTGAACGCTTCAAATTTGATGTTTTTCATCATTTTTAACATCCCCATTGCCGAATTTTAAAATATTCATTTTCAGAATGGGGTATGATTTCTGAAGTATAGATATATACCAATTCAAGAAAGCTCCATTTGAATTTCGAAAGCTTACTCCCTGCTAAAGAAAATGATATAAACAATGGTCACATTGGTCACTTAGTTAACAAATTATGTCCCGGAAGTGAGAAACGCACTTTTAAAATTGCATAGAAAGAAAAGATTAGATGTTTTGTACTACCTAAGCACATAAAGAATTTACTGAATTCAAAAATTTTGTTTGAAATTTTGAAAAAAGTGATGGGTCGGTCAGAAAGTTGGTTCGGATTTCTTAATAAACTTCAATAGTTATATCTGCACCGTTGTTTTCTACTCATAAAGACAATATTGCATATACATATAATTCATTAGGTATTCTTCTTCATACACATTTCAAACTTTTGAAGTTTATTGAAAAATCCGAAACAACTTTCTGACCGACTCAATATTTTTTGACAGAGTTATAGTAAATGCTTGAAAGCTTATGATGAACAGCACCCTAAACCTATATATTTGGGTAGTAAACAAATTTTTAAATCTTTACGGGTTTGCAGAAAAAAAACTCAAAAATAAATATATAATATGGTAAAAGTTGATCATACTAATTGTAAAAAATAAGTCCAAAATAAGGAAAATTCCAAGTTTCTAATTTTGAGAAAAAAGTGTTTTTCTGAATCGTATTGGGTAAAAAGAAATTTTACTTTCCCCTGTATAAATTCATCTGTCTAATCCTTTTCGACAAAAACTCAACAAAATTTGTCAATTTATCAAAATAACCCAAAATAGACCTGCTCTGGGTCGTGCCCTTTTTCCTCCTGTAAAATTTCATTCTTCTAAAAGAAAGAATAAATAAATGTGGATAACTTTAAGTCTTCATAAAATATTAAGTTAAAAATGCCTGCTTTTTCTAGTTTTGGTTAATTTTTGTTTTAAATATAGATAAAAGATTTTATTCAACTTGATGAGAGAAAAAAGTTTGTTATTTCGCTGAGAACGACCCAGTACACGATTTGTTCTGTCATAAAGCTTAAAATTTAAACCAGCTTAATTTTTAATATCTCAGATTTAATATTTCTTAGTTTTTAAATTATTGTTTATTCTTCAAGGCTTCCAACAAACATTTCTTTTTTGCCAATTTAAAAAACTAAAATTCTTTACTTTAAATAATGCAAATATTAAATTATGTTTTGATTGTGAGATATTTAAACATAAATTGGTTAATTTGTTCACTTTTTTAAGAATGATCTGATTTCGTGTATGAAATTTAAAGCTATGTGCCTCTCTGTTAATTTATTTACTTTCATAGTCTTCTATCCAATCCCACAGAAAAGGTAGTGTCTACATGTTCCGAAAAAATCGGGCTATTCGTACCGATGTTCCAGTACAAATAGACACTTTTCCAGATCCCTATATTTCGTACTGAAGAAATTCGGTTATTCGTACTGCAATTTCGGTAAACGTAGCCACGTTCCAAAGAAAAATGTTTTTGTTTACATCAATCGAAGTTTAGATCAATCGAATGTTCTTGAATCAACCAGAACTTTACTAAAGGCCGTTAGTCCCTTTTCCGAACAAGCTGCAATATCGAAGAATTATATTGTGATTATTTTATATTCCTATAAAATAATAATTATTGAGAATTGCATAGTTATGAAAAATGCAGAAAAAGAGTGAATAAACCTAAAAACAGTAGTATAAGGGAATAATATTAAAGCCACGGGAAAACTCAACTGTTAATTTTTTTATTTCCTTAAAAACAGAGTTCATGAAATCAATTATTTACATGTTTTTAATGTTTTTAAGAAACAATTTCGAAGTTTATTTTTCACAATTCTCACTGAGGTGTACAAGTCATCGTTGCTGGTAAAAAAATTAGAGATAAAAAATACTTCCTCTTGCATAATTCGAAGGTGTCATTGATGGTCTCCAAACGCCAATGGGTTAAATCGGATGAAAGAGCGAAAATTATTCAAACTATTGGAAAAAATGATGGAAACGAGATTTATTGACACTTTTGGATCATAGAGAGTACAAAAGATCGGTGCGCGATTTCTCTTACCAAAACTAGCCCAACAAAAGTGACAGTTCTTAGCATTACTTATGCCTATATTTTCTGTGAACTTGTTTTTGGGTCAATTCAGTGATAAAAATTAAATTAATCGTCTATGTGACCTACTCTTTTTGACCCACTCTTCCAAATGCTTCGAATAACAGACAATTTTTAAATCATTGTTAAGAAAAAACAAAAAAATTTAGCTCAACAGTTTTTTTAATTAGGTTTCCAACTTAAATTACAATTATTTATGCTAAATATTGTGCTAAATATTGACCATATGGGTCTGGCAGCCTTAACCCACCCTCACGAGTACCTGAAAACTATCCTTAAGAGGGCTGGGGACATGGGGTTTTATAAAGTTATTGTTGCACCCTGATTTCTCCGAAAGTATATTGAAAACATGACTTATGTGGTATGCTTGGATTCGTAAAATAATAAACTACTAGGGATATTACAAAATCAAAAGCTTTCAAATCATTTTTGCATATATTCTATTAAATTCAAATGGCCTACTCTTTAAAGTGACCATAGCGACTATATAGATTTCCCTATAACATACAAAAATAATACGTTAAAAAAAATAATAAAATTCCGTTCGTTTCTTAATCTTCATATTTATCTGACACTAAAATCAGCGTTCACTTAAGAAAAATGTTTTTGCAATAAAAGTTTATACTCCGAGGTGACTGTGAAACAATGTAAACAATGGAAAGTCTGAAAGGGGACCTGTTTGCTCGAATGCAGTTAGTAAAAGTAAAAAAATTACGAAGTGACTTCACCTGAGCAGTCAAAATTAGGTCATTGCGCCACATATAATGGACAACAGAAGCGTCGCGTTGGCCCCACTCGATTCCTTCATAATATGTAAGCCATTAGCACACGGTTTACGTTTCACAGGAGCTGCGCCCATCCCTATATGTATAGTATATACTAATATACTGCACGAGATATCTCGTGATTTTCACGCCATCCTTCTTCGTGCAAACGCCTACACAAGCTTATCGACATTTAGTGCCCTCCTACTATAAAAAGTACATACTGAAAAAGGAATCTGGAACTAGAACAGACCCGCGATTAGTTTTCATTGCAGCTCACGCTATCTGTGTACCTCAGGAATAATTCGCTGATCAATTTTTTACGATTCCATGCCTTAAAGTTGATTCAAATTTAGAAAGTGCTAAAAGAATGCAAATACCCTATTTCAAATGAGTAAAAAATCAATTGAAGCTGTTTGTCAAAAAGGGGCCTCACTATACTCAAATTTCGATTTCGAACATAGAGAGGAAAAGGGATCTAACTATGTTTCCTGTTAAGATCCCCTATATCTGATTTGCTATTCCGGAAAATTGAAAATATGTTTAGTGACGGTAATCCAAAATTGTTGAAAAAAATCTGTTGAGCTAAAAAATATGAGAAATTTATTTTTATGCATAATTCAATATATTTTAAAATAATGTGGTAATTAACTCTTAGTACGTTGGATTTTTACAATCATTCTCAATTATTTAAGCAATATATGCTGATTGAAAACTCACAAATGTATTTTATGCTTCTTATGAGTTCGTTAAAACATGTTAAATGTCTACCTCTATTAACGCGATGCTCGAATCTTTTGATTCGCATATTTGAGTTGAAAAAACTACACAAAAAAAACGAAAGATAAAGTTTACATCGATTCCAGGTGAAAGATTCACCGCAACAAAAATTAACCTTGCCATATAAACTTTACATGAATAAAAGATAATTTCCGATTTTTCACCTTGCCTGGTTAATCTTTCGCCTTAAAATCGCTCCATTTTTATTCAAGATATCGCGAAAATTACGATGCCAGTGCTATCTATCGTCGTATAACTTCATTAAACTGGAGAGCAATGGGGATTTTTTCTATGTTGTTTTAAATTGGGTGTCCCGATTTATACCTTGAATTCACGCATACTTTGCCGTTTTCCCATTGCTGCTAAGGACGCCATAGCAGACAACAGATTTTATTCCATAATAGGATAAACTTTCGCTAAACAGCATGTAAAGTTTAACAGCGGGAAATTTTACATGCAACAATATTTAACTTTAGTTTTTTCTGTGTAATCTAAGTTAAAATAAATATAATAAATTACATATATAATAAAATAAATTCATGAGTAAAAAAATAACGCAGCAATTATATTTTGTATGCTCTTTTCAACTTAAAAGTTATATATTTCAATAATAACTTATTTAAACATTTTTAAATAATTCCTGAGTTATTCTCTTAATGTTCGGTAGGAAAGTTTCCTCTGGAATAGGAAACAAGAAAGATGCTTTCAGTCATTTAGATTTACAAAGAGAATATTAAAATGCTGTTTCTGTGTAATTATTACTAGTCATCAAAAGCGAGGCGAGGGAGTAAAAGAGATCATTAAATGTGAATCAGTTAGGGATTACGAAAGTTGAAATTACGGGTCAATTGACAATAATCAAGAGAAAAATTTAAAGTCGGACAGTAAACAGAATTAAAAAATAAAATAAAAAGACTGTTCTTCGTAACTAAATTTTCTTCAAAGAGGAAAAATAGTCCTTTAAAATTCCTTTCTAAATTATCTGCCAAGTATTTAAAAAAATGGTCTGAAAAACAGTGGGTCGTGTAAAAAAATGTGTTACAAAAAAGTGAATCTTTTAAAATGTATGATTTTTATCGTTTATTTCATGGGTATGCAATTAACATTTAAAAAATTGAAGTTTAAAATGAAAATGCATAATTCTGTGTTATTTTTGTCACTTAACAAACCTTTCGAATTAAATTTGCACTGCATTTGGGATATTTTACGGAACCATGAAGTACCATCTTTTCCATACGTGTGAAAGTGAAGTCCTTAAAAAAATGTTTAACTTTTATAAAACGACTTGCATGTAGGAAAAAAATAGAACCCAACTATTTTAACCGACATTTTAAATGAGAGTGACTGAAATGTTGGTTTTCTGTCTTTCTTGTAATTCCATTTCACTTGATCAAATGTTATTATATTTATCACATTTTTATTTACATATCTTTATATTCGTGCGTTTAACGACCATAAAAAATTATTGTTCTTTCAAAAATAATAAAAATCGATAATAAAAAATTAACCGTCAGTGGGAAAACCTATTTTTTCTGTTTCAAGAAAAAGAATGGATAATAAGAAAAGCGGATTTATTTCTAAAATATAAAATTAGATAAAAAATACTTAGGCTTATTTTGCCCTATGCTAATAATACCAAATCATGTAAGTTTGGACTTTAAGTTTCACATGTAAAATGCATGGGGAAAAATTACTTTTTTGAGTTTTTGGAATAATTGTTTAGGGTTTGAAAAAATGTGACGTG
>JAWWLR010000166.1:27712189-27724909 GCA_035041075.1 Acraspis erinacei | reverse complement strand
GAACAAAACTTTATTTCTGTAATATCTTCGTAATGAATAATAATTACTATCATTTTATTGTGTCATTACATAGTTCTTAACAAATAAAAACTATCTTTCAAATACACTTATATAGAAAAAATTAGTTTTTACGAAGATATTAACAAAATAGGGCAAAAATGAACTGAATCCCATTCATTTGGTACCTTGTTTTCCCCTCAGTAATCAACAAAGTGAAGTTAGCTGGTGATTGAAGTGAAAATACCTAATAGACATTCACAAGAGACTCATATGGTTTCAAAATAAATTATAAGATTTCAAGGGATTCCCATACCGATTTTATAAGGGATTTAAAAAGATTGACAAGTTTCCCAGGAATTTTGAGAAGATTTTAACACATTTCAGCGGTTCTTAAAGAATTTCAGCGGATTTTAAATAATTGAAAAGGATTTCATCTCATTTTATTTGAGATGTATATTGTGTAACAGATGCAAAAAATATTTTAGCTCAAGATTTAGTATTTAAAAGACTGCATGACATTATTTTGCAACTATTTTTGTAAATTTATGCTACTATTAATACTATATATTTTTTAATTTCTTAAATTAATCTGAGTGTCTGAGGTCTGCAATCACAGTAAAGCAAGGGGATATTCTTGATCTAAAATTGGATAAAAACGTTGCAGACAATTGACAACTACAATTATCCGACATCGCATAATTTTTATCCGGCTCCCGAAAAAAAATCCCCCTCCCGATAAAACTGATGATATATTGGATAACTTTTATCCGCCTCCCAAAAAAATTATGCGCCTTCCGATAAAAATGATGTGCTTTCCGATACAAATTTTTCGACGTCCGATAATTGTAGTTCTCAAGAGTTTGCAACGTCTTTCTCCAATTTTAGATCAAAAATATCTCTGGCATTTACGATGATCGTTCAATCATTTCTTTTTTCCTAGGTCCTTCTCAGTTGTCGGCACGTTACTACTTACAGTAACGAGGCAAAGTTATTTTAGCAAAAATTTTTCCGGTTTGTTTTTATCCGGTTGAATAGACTTAATGGCATTCCCTATTCGTTCATCCGTGCAAACTTGACAGTTGGCCGAGATAATTGCTTTTTTTCCCTGCGGCTTTGATCTAGGAAAGCCTAAGCGAATAGGGTGTTTGAGACCTTTAAGGTCAACGTGGTGCTAAATTGTACAAGATTGGAGATGGAAAGAGTCATAAAGGCAGAGTTGGCCTTGGATAGATCGATATGACATGGATATGACCAATTAATCGAGCAGGGTCCAGGTTCTTGGTGAAGATTTCGAGGAAGATTCATCTCTTTATGTTTACTATGTGATGAAAGTACGTCATTAATTATCTGTCAGTCGTTCGGAAGGCTTTGAATCTTGAAGATATAATCCCTAAAGGAGAGTTCCTGATGATGAAAATATTTATATCGAATTCTTCCATCTTTAGCATGTGGAGAAGTTATTGGATTCCTCAGGGTAATATAAATATGAATTCATTGAAAGAGTCGTTTACTTTTGACCCACATAAAAAGAAATGAAGAATATAAAAAGCATCTGTGCAGCAGAAACACTGCCAAACATGTGGAAACAGATATAGTTTTATATGTATGGATATAGAATATGAGAGAAGGATGTGGTACCAGTTGCTCAAAAAGAAGCGAAATTTCCATACTTTCCCTGACTTTTCCATGATCAATTTTTCATTTTTTCTGATCGACATTTTTCCTTTAAGTTTAAAAACAACCTTACGCCTAGGTCATCAATGATGTTCATGCAAAAAATGTTTATTTCTGATTATATTTTAAACATATTTAGTCAATTTTAGGGAAATTAGAAATTTTTTTAGGAAGTTTCAACAAAATGGATAAATTTTCAACCGAAGAAATGAATCTTCGATAAAAAACTGAATTCTTCACGAAAAGTTTAATACTTCTAATATTTCCACCAACAAATATTTTAATTTTCAATCAAAAACAGTAGAATTAAAACAAAAAATACGAATTTTCAAAACATTTATTTGAATCCTTGACCAAAATAGACTCATTTTTTTAATCAAAAAGAGGATATAGTTCGATAAAAGAGTTGAATTTTCAACCCAGAAAGATTTTTCAATCAATAAGGAAAAAAATATTAATCATAATGTTAAATCTTTACGCCAAGAAGACGAATTTGCTGCAAAAAAGTCGAGTTTTTAACCCAAAATATGAATTTTCAACCCAAAAATATACTTTTTCTGCCAAAATAATTGAATCTTCACACCAAAAATACGAGTTTTTAGTCAAATGAATTTTCAGTAAAAAATATATATATATTCTTAAGAAAAAATAGAATGGTTAAATTTGCTAAAAGACGATTTCCCTATAAAACAAATATAAAAAAATATGAATTTTAAATTCAAAAAGATAAACTCTCAAACAAAAATAAGAAAGTAAGATTTATGGTTAAAAAATGAATTTTCAACCAAAGAAATTAATTTCACGCTAAAATAATAGAATTCTCAACTAACAGAAAACGAATTATCAACCAAGTGAATCAACTTTTAACTAAAAAATATCAATTTCAACCATAAAAATTAATTTTTAACCAAATATTTGAATTTTCGAATAAAAGTATAAAATTAACGTTTAAGATTTAGAAATAAGTTTGAACCATGAAACAACGATTTTTTAACAAAATACTCCAAATGCAAGCAATAGAGAAAAATTTTCATCTAAAATGAAGAATCTGTAAACAATAAATGACATTAACTACATCGCTGCATTTTTTACAAGTTAGATTCTTTTCTAACCAAAAGAGATGCATTTTTAATCCTAAAAGACGAATTTTTAACAAATCAGTTGAATTTTAAACCAAAAAGAATGACCTTTGAACAAAGTTGTGGAATCACTGAATCAAATTTTAATTTTAAAAGTTTGCAAAATTTATATAGTTACATTTTCTACCTAAGAGTTTAATTTTTAATTTAAATGTTGAATTTTGAACTGAAATATAGAATCTTCAAAGAAAAATCTGACTTAACAAAATTATTGAATTTCCTGAAAATTATATTAGTTTTTAACCAAAAAAGATAAATTCTGAACGAAAAATGTAAGAGTTGATAGTTAAACCAAAACCGATTTTAATTTTTTATCAGGAACAGTTTTAAGTCAAACAAAAAATAAGACAAATTTGGAAGAAAATAGTTAAATTTTCAACCAAACCATTTGTAACTAAAATCAACAAAATGTTATTAACAAAGTAGTTCAACTTTCAACCGAGCAATTGAATTTTGAACTGAAAGATATAAAATTTCAACTAAAAATTTAATATTGAAATTTTTATATAGAAATTCATTTTGAACCAAACAATAAGAAATGAATTTTCAACCCAAAAAGACTAGTTTTCAAAAAAATAGTTGAAAATCCTTAATTTTGTATGGCTTTTTGGAATTTCCTGACTTATACCAAACCCTAAAATATAACAAAAATCTATTTGCACTGTGTTAAAAAAAAAATTCATTGAACTCAAGGATATATAAATTGATTTGACCTAGTGGTACCATGTGCAGACCTCGTTACAGACACATCTGCACATTTTTATAAAATCGCACACCAGCTGCGTTAGCACAATATTTTTTTCTGATGTTATCACTTCAAGCCGCCTTCTTAACTGTTGTAGGGTAATATTATTCTGTGGCTGAGAGTAACGTACAATGTTGCGAATCTTCTTGTAACGGTACTGCTGTGTAAGCAATTTCGAAAAGTTTGAAAAAGACATGACCTCTCCCGCATGCCGATTCCATTACAAAATTTGACCTTCATTCTTTAAGTTTCGAGAATCCCCTGTTGAAAAACTTTGATATGATTTGATAACAAAACGTTAATACTTTTCAAGCCGCTTTCTGTTTCCGCAATTTTAAGAATTTCCTTTACATTTCGATCGAATGTTTTTGTTAGAAAGGCTATACAAATTAATTTCCAATTAATGGTGTTTATCGAAAGTGTCCCACGGAGTCCAAATAAAAAAGGGATCAATTTCTATCAAACGTTTGAATGCAGTTGATACTGATTTAACTGATTTATGTTAAAGCAAAATAGGCTAGTGTTCCACTAATTCGTGTTCATTCTTATACTTTTTTTATACAAATTCAATCCAATCCTATCATAATTAAATAAGAATTTTATCAATAAATATGTTCCAAATTTTTTGATTAAAATGTTTTTTATTTAAGTCTATCTGTCGGGAAATCTTATATTTTTCTATCAAAATTTTGTCATTGGCACTCTATGAAGTCTTAATCGAGCAAGACTTTCATCAATTTCTATATTTCAAAATCTTGGTAAATTTGACATGAGTCTGTCAAAAATCTTATATTTTTCTAGCTACATTTTCCCATTGAAACTATTAAATATCAATGGCACAATGCTTATATCAAATCCTATGTTCTAGATTCTTGAAATTTTCTATCTAAGTTTATCTGCCGGGACATTTTATACTTTTCTATCAACATTTTCTCATTGAAATTCTATTAAATCTGACCCGCACAAGAGTTGTATGAAATCTAATGTTCCAGAATCTTGGTAATTTTTATCTAAGAGTCTAACTGTTAGAAATCTTATATTTGTCTAACATCATTTTTTAATTGAAACTCTATTAAATCTCAATCGCACAGACTTGTATCAAATCTCATGTTCCAGAATCTGGGAATTTTCTAACTAATTCTGTCTGTAGAGAAGTCTTATAAATTTTCAATCAAAATTTTCTCATTTATGATGCTGCGTGCATTCAAGCGTGACAAATAGCCTGAGGGCCACACACAGCGCGTTAGTTGCATCAGGTTGCATTATGCGCCCAAGTCCAACAGAAATTATTAATGCGGCCCAGTATGATTACGTTTGGATGCCCTGGAAATAGTATCAGGGCCACAGCAAGCCATGGTCGAAACCGTATTTCAATCCAAGTTCCATTGTAATTTAAGAAATTTATTCTTTAACCAAAAAATGAATTTTTATATTTTATATATTGTTTATATATATTTTATACTTTTTTATATTTTATATTTAGTTTTTTAATTGAAAATATCAATCTTCAACCAAAACTGGAATAGTTGTCTTTAATGAAAAAATTAATTTTCAATAAAAGAGTTGAATATTTAACCCAAAAGCTGAGTTTTTAACCAAGAAGATTACTTTTCTAACAATGGAATAATTAAATCTTCAACCAAATAGATGAATCTTCAACAACATCAAGAAGAATTTTTAACAAAGTAATTCTATTTTCAACCAAGTAGTGGAGTTTTTAACCAAAAAAGATAAATCTTTAACAAAATAGTTGTACTTTTAACCAATTATTTAATTTTGTATCCAAACAGGGCAATTTTTAACCAAACGAGATGAATTCCGGACAAAAAATATAACAGTTAACTTTTTAACAAAAAATAGTTCACTTTCTTTTAAAAATGGGAAAATGGGGAAATATAAAATAGAGTGTGTTATCTGAAATATGAAAGTGTTTTTCAAACTTATTAAGCAGTTATTAAACAACTTTTTGGTGTCCATCTTTCGCAACAAAACATTTTATTGAACTGTAGTTGGGTCAACAATTTGTTTTCCATATAATAAACATAAGGTAAATGCACCTATTTGCGTCCAAACCTGATCATAACCTCTGAAGAGCGGACGCAAATAGGGTCCTATAAATTCTGTCCCTAGTTGCGATATGACCATTGCGATCGAACCTGGCGCAAAATAGTGCTGTCGCATCAGGTACCAGTTTGCGTCCTGACGCAAATAGGAGCAACAAGGTGGACGCAAATACATCCAAAAGCGAATCAGGCGGACTCAACGACGTACAATGACATCTTTGCGTGATTTTAAGATTTTCCGGTGCAATTTGTATCAATTTGTCAAAAAAAAATTTTCTTTAAAATATATATTTTCTTAGATCTGTAACAGTTTTTTTTTAGCGAATCAGAATGCATTACACTTTTTTATTGGTCTTAAATTCTGTCGTAAGCCTTACACAGACGCAAATAGGTGCATTTACCTTATATTCTATGGTTCAACCAACAACAATTTTGTTGATTCAACGAAATCATTTTCTGAGTGAGTGTTTCTTATGAAGAGTTAAAAAAAAATCCGTAATTTATATTTTCCTCCGCAGCAAAACAGCCTAACTGTTCATGATTGAATCACGCTGTGTTTACAAGACACAAAATCGATTAACCGAAGAAGAGCCTGGAAAACTGTTCAAGCGTTAAGATCAGAAAGGATCTGATCTTATATCATCGTTTTTCATAACCAGTTAATTTACCATCAGAAAGTAATTTATATCTTCTGAATACTAAACTTAAATATATTGCAATCGTATAATTGACGATGTTGTGAATTTGTATCTCAGAAAGAAAAAATGATGAGTCATGCTGATTTACAATATGATAATAATAATATCATCATGAATTTTCTAAGATTAGAATATGTAGCAAAATTCAGAATTTCAGAATGTTCGTTTCATTTTCTTCAGGTCTATGCACTTTGACCTCATTCTAACAATGGGTCTGAATATGTACATTCAATGAAAGCTTTGCCAAGCAAGAGGATTTATCCTTTAACGTGTCTGGATTTTTATACGTTCTCTCAGAAAAAATGTTTGTTTGAATCAAACAAAATATATTGTTCCCACCAATCAAATATTTGTTTGACTCTATATCAAAGAAAGGATTTGTTTGATTTAAACAAATAGTTTTCTGAGTATTGAGAGATACCTACTTGAAATGGAAGATTATAGATTGATAAATTCATGGTGAATAAAACAACAGTTTATAAAATAGCGTATAATTCTAAGAATATATCTAAATCCAACTTCTCTTCGAGTTCTTATAGGAACTATTATTGTTTTATTTCGTTATTATTATGAATCATAATGGTTAGAGGTTCATTGCACTTTTGTTTGTTTTCAAACCACAAAATAAGATCAATGCACCTTCTTATTCGGGAGCGTTATTCCATCGTCTCTTCGAGGCAGTATGTACACTCGCACGCTTTTATGATGTACACACCATAAAAATGATCGGTTTTCTTAATCGATTTTGAACAAAGGAACTTGCAACATTTTTATGGGTTTTGTTAAGCCACAAAATTATTATATTTTTATCGTCTAGCAATAACTTAGGTCCATGGAATAAAATCATTGGTTCATTCATCATTTTCGAAAAATCTTTTTGCAGAAGTCAAGGAATCTTTATAAGTTGCAGTTTTCATAACTTACAAGGATAATAAATTTAAAAAATGTTAATTTTTATTTGAAATTGTTTTATTTTATTTATAAAATATTCTATTTTCCAAATGTTACAGGATTAAGGTTCTGGTTCTTGAATATTGATAGCAAGGGGAAAATTAGGAAAATTTTGAAAATTTGAAAATGAAGTTTTGCGGCTACCCTGAAATAACATTATTGCCGGTAATTTATTTGCCTTGTATTTGTATTTACTATTTTTCCCCTTATTACAATTTCTCCCTCCTGACGATTATATTTTTAGTTAAAGATTTTATTATTTGGTTGAAAATTCAACCATTTTTATTTAAAGTTCTACTTTTGATTGAAAATTCGTCTTTTTGGGTTAAAAATTCAATTATTTTTTTAATCTACTTCTTGGTTTAAAAATCTAGCTATTTGTGGCTAAAAATGCAACTGTTTAATTGAAAATTAATCAGCTATGATTTGAGGATTTAACTATTTTCTTAAAAAATCGTGTTTTTTGTTAAATTCACATGTTTTTTTTTATTATAATTAACAAATTTTTTAAATATCTACTACTACATTATTCGTTGAAAATTGATCTTTTCGTTGAAAATTGAACTGCTGGGCTGAAGGTTGACTCACTTTGTTAAGAAATATTTCATTCGAAGATTCATAGTTTTAATTTAGTTAAAACTTCATCTCTTTAGTTGAGAATTAATTTTTAACCGATAATTTAACTATTCCATTTGAAAAATCATCATTTAGTTGAAAATTCTACTATATGTATAATAATTTGACTGTTTTATTTATAATTTTTTTATATTAAAATTAAATTTTCTAACTGAATGTCACTCTTACATTTTTGGTTACAAATTAATTTTGTTGTTGAAAATACATTTGTTGTTACAAATTTGACTATCTCTGAAAATATATCTTTTTTGTTGAAACTTAAACTATTTCTTCGAAACTTTATGTATTTTGTTGAAAATTCTTCTTTTTTTGTATAAAATTAATCTTCTTGGTTGAATGTTCGTCTTTTTGGTTTGAAAATTAATCTGTTTTGGTAGAAAATTAATCTTTTTTGTTAAAAATACAACTATTACATTTTTTGTTACGAATTTTTATTCTTAGGTTGAACATTTAACTGCTCACGTAAAAGTTGAACTACTTTCTTAACAAATTATTTTTGTATCGAAACTATTTGGTTGAAAGTTCATCTTTCTTGATTGAAAATTAAGTTTTGTTTTAATTAAACTTATGGGGTCTTAAAGTCAACTGTTTTCTAAGACATTTCGTTTTTTAGCTTGAAAATTCAAAAATTTAATTAAAAATTCAACTATATTGTAAAATATTCAACTTTTTCGGTTTAAAACTTATATCTTTTATTGTAGAAAACTACATTCTTTTATTGAAACAAGTGAAATTATTAGATTTTAATATGCATATTAAAATCTAATAATTCCGTTTATAAAAGATTCTATGTTAAACTGTTATAAGATGAAAATACTGGTCTTTGAATATTTATGGTCAGGGAAAATGTAAAATTGTTCAGGGATAAATGAGGGAAAATTATAGGATTTTTTCATGAGATCATAATTATAAAGTATACATATGAAGGATGATCATCAAAGATCGTTTTCGTCTGGTTGAAGATTTATAATTTAGTTCAAAATTCATATCTGTTTGAGAAATTGTTTTTTTTCTGGTTGAAAATTAATTTTTTAAACTCTGAATTGAAGTATTCCAGTTGAAGATTCACCATTTTATGTTTGTTGAAAATTCATCTGGTTGGTTGAAAGGTGAACTATTTTGTTGAAATTATAGATCTTTTTTAATTGAAAATTGAACTATTTATGTAAAACATGAACTACATACTTTATTAATATATTTTTTAAATTAACTACTTTATTGAAATTTTTTCTCTGATTTAAAATTAAGTTTTTTTTTATTAAAAATGTAATATTTCCACTAACTAGTCATCGTAGATTAAAATTTCTTCTTTTTTTATTGAAAGTACAAATGTTTTTGGTTGAAGTTTAATTTTTTTAAATCAAAAATTCAACTTTTTGGTTGAAAATTAACTTTTTGTTCGAAAATTCATTTTTTCTATTTCTGAACCTTTGAGCTTTTTTTTAATTGTTTAGGGTATTTTCAAAGATTCCAAAGTAATTTTGAGATTTAAAATGTTTCAAGAGATATTAAAATATTTGAAAGCAAGGAAATCAAAGGAAATATTTTAGGTTCAACTATTTGGGTTTTTTTTCTTAAATTCATCTTTTCGGGTCTAAAAATCAGCTGTTTTCTAAAACACTACACTTTTTAGCTTAAAAATTCAACAATCTGGTTTAAAATTCAACGTTTGCGATGAAAACTTTTCTCTTTTAGGTTAAATTGGAAAATTCCTGCATTTTCTTGAAAATTTGTCTTTTGGCAGAAAATTAATCTTCTTGGTTGAAAGTACTGTTCCATCTGAGCGATATTGGATGAGAAACATGCTAAAAGAGAAAAAGTCTCGTTCAATTGTCAAAATTATCATCTCGGTTTGTCTCGTTTCCAGAAAGTATTAGTTCAACCGAGCGATGTCGAATACTTGATTGGAGACTCCTGACGAGATAAATTGTTTTTAATGTCCTCTGCTGAATTTAAATTTTCATCCATTTCGTATTTTGCTTCCAATATTTGACCTCCAAAACGTGAAAATTCAAAATAAGTAGATGACGAGACGATCCGACACGATGAAAACAATAGATTCCCCCAGTAGGAAAAAATGCAGCTCATTCAATTGTTTTGTTAGAAATTCTACTACACTGAAACTTGGAATAAAGCACCCCGGACTTTCGATATTTCTAGAATTTAGTCCTCGGTCTTTTGGGGATGCGGGGACCACGGGACTGGAAGAAAGGCTGTGCTCAGCCAAGCGTGATGAGCAGCATGAGGGCAGTACTCTCAGCGCGTTAGTACTAACACCTTAGCTGTTAGCACGCGTCCAAATCTAACAGAAATTATTCGTGCGTCCCTGAATGTTTACATTTGGATTCCCTGGACTTAGGATCAAGGCCACTGCAAGCCATGATCTTAATTCCAGGTTTAGTATATTTGGTTAAAGTCGTCGTTTTTGGTAAAAAAAATGCAACTATTTTCTTCAAGTCATATTTTTTATGGAAAATTGGACTGTTTTATTAAAATAAATTCAAATTATATAAATTTTAATCTGAAATTAGTTTATTATATTCATAAAATATTCTATTTTAAACTATTACAAGATTAAAATACTGGTCTTTATGAATATTTATGGTGAGGGAAAATGAAAAATTGGTGAGAGAAAATGAAAAATTGGTGAGGGAAAATATGATGGGGATTTTTTTCTCAGACCGTAATTATAAAGTACATAAATGAGGATAAATGGTGAATGATGATCGTTTTCGAGATCGTTTCTATCTGGTAATTATATGATAGCTTCTACGCTAGTTAGTGAAGCCTCGTTGAGAGTTGAAAGTTGAAATACATGGCAGAGATGAAGCACTCGACGGCTTGAAGAGTCCCATGTCTGTCACTCACTTGTTCTGCAAGTTTGCCTACCTCTGGCTCAGTGCCACACATCATAATGTTCAAATAAATAGAGATCTTCATCCTTGTACGAGAACTCATTTTTCTCGTGTCAGAAAAGTCTCGAGTGACCGGGCTCACACCCTCGCCTATATACCCTATATATGCTGCTCTTTTTCTCTTGCCAGCAGTAATAAAGTCTGAGGAGTTAACGGAATCGATAAAATTCGCTCAACGGAAAAAAATCTTGGCAGCGAATCTTGATTTCGTAGTTGAGTCTTGAGTATCTTCTCTCATAAAATAAAAAATCAGATGTTAGATTATGCCCGAGAATCTGTTATATATCATTTTTGAATTAATATTTTTTTTTTAAAACTTGTTTTCGGGTGAGCCTGGTTTTTCATCATTAGCCACGGACTAACAATAAGTCAAGTTGTCTAATGTGGAAATAATTTTATAAATGAATTTATTACCATCTTTGAAATCTTTTCCGATGATGTTGTTGGTTCAAAATAAGGAACATGGTGTAGTTTGGAGTTCGCCTTTTACTGCTGTTATCCTTGCAGAGCGGCCACGAGCGTTGGTGGTGAAAACAGTCACCTCTGCTGTATGCTTTCTTAGAGTTACTATCTTATTTTTGTTTCAAACTTGTTCTCGTATGAACCCGGTTTTTCATCATAGCCACGGACTAAGTCAAATGACTGATGCGATGAGGATGTTATATGGGTGATTCTCCACAGACAGGGAATTTTTGACAAGGGCAGCTTTTTTTTATAAAAATGATTTAAATTGTTTTTTGTTGTTGTAATGGTTAGGTTCATTGCGGCCTTAAGGAAACGGTTCCTATAAATATTTATACTTATTTTTCACTTGAAGGACCTGTAGCACATATAAACGTTTTCCATTTTTGATTTTCCGGGTAATTTTCTCTGATTACATTTGAAATAAAGCAATACTGTAGAATATTAACAGAGTAGACGTAACGTAGCAGGGAGAAATAGTTTTTTTGATAAAATTCAAAGTTTTTCTAAAATTGAATTTTTTAAATTTGAAATATTTTTTTAGTTTCCCGATTATTGTTCTAAATTTTAATCCTAATTGTAATCTCGATTTAGGTACATTTTTAATAAAATTATTTGGAAAAAGATGATGTTAATGGTATCCGAAATCCATACCACATTACTTTTTCCGCTTTGAAAAGAAAAGGAATCTATAAATCTTTCGTAAAAAAAACTCCTTTATTACATATGTGCTGCACGGAATTGTTATCTTTTCATTGACTTTTATTATAAAAAATGAAAGTTCTTATCAGGTACGGTATCCGATACTAATAAAAATACACCTCATTTTCGGTGTGGATTTTGTCCTAGAATTCTAGATATTGTGAAAAGGTAAGACCAAAAAAATGATCAAAATTTGATGAAAGGTAGTGAATATTCGTTTACCGTAACCATCGAAAACATACAGAGACGCGTGTATAATTAAATTTTCTCTACTAGTATATCAGATAAATTTAAATATTTCTTATGAATTTTATAGTTTTTGAGTCAAAATTTCAAACTATCAAGTATAAGTTCAAATATAATTCACTTTATATTAAACCCACATCTCTGAACTTGGCACTGTGTACGTGGAGACATCCCAAAAGTCATTTTTCGAGTATTTAGGAGCATTTTGCTAAGACATACGATAATGTGACTTGATTTTTTCTTACGGATGTATTATTTCGTGCTAAAATGAAGAAGTTGGCCAAGTGTCATAAAGAAAAATACGCCCGCTTCGCGGGCACATTCTCATTGCGCTCGATAATATGTTTATCTGGCGCTTCGCGCTCGAAATGTATTTACCTCGCACTACGCGCTCGGTCTTTGTATTTCCCTTAAATATGAGCACAGACCATTCAAAAGAAAAGGTCAAAGCATCGACACCTGGAATTTGGTGATTGTGAATTCTCTTTT
>JAWWLR010000166.1:27653216-27678270 GCA_035041075.1 Acraspis erinacei | reverse complement strand
GAGGGCGTGCGAATAGTGAAGTGATGGGAGGGTAAGTAAGGGAATGTATGGGGAGTAGGGGAGTCAAAGTATGGAAGGGGCAGGTTTGAGCGGCATAATAAAAGCCTTAATAGGCTGCGAAACCATTTTTTGTACTTTGACTAATTTTTGTGTTTGTACGAAGGGTCTGGTAACATTTGAGGGCATACTTTAAACAAGGTTATGTACGAGGTTATGTAGCAATCGGCCAACAAAAAGATGATAATTTCTTTAAATAGTAAAACTTAGCAAAACATTTCAAAAATTAGATTTTTCGAACACATGGGTAAAGATCATAAAAAGACCTATATAAGATTATAAACACTTGTCCCTGGAAAGCCATTAGCTATTCCTCGGGGCAAGTTTACCCATGCGGCGTTAAGGTAGAGTTAAATTTGAAAAAATTGTAATCCAATTATAAAAGATTTGACATTAAAAATGTTAAAACATCAGAATGTTGGCCTTTCAATCTTAATAGCCAGGGAAAATAAAAAATTAATCAAGGAAAAATTAGAGAATTTTGAAAATAATTTTTTACGGCCATTCTGTATTGACTTTAAGAAGATAAAATAATTAACATGAAGAGATGATGTAATTGATTATGAAAGAAAAAAATAACTTTATCTAATTCTGAATGCAGTTTTAAAAGAGGAACAGAACAAGAAGACACGATTAAATTACATGCGTTTAGAGATAGGATCAGTTTTTAATTACTCTTGAGAGATATGAAGGTACATCTGTGAAAAAATAAATAAATAAAAAGAAGAATTTTGATAACGCTGAAGAGTGAAGCTAGAGTAAGCATGAGTAATTATAAGTAATATCTATAAATAAATGGATATCTGAATTGACTGCGCAGGGTTGGAAGCACTGGAAAAGGCACTTTACTGCTGGGAGGATGCTCTTACTGCATTTAGTTCAACATTGAATAATGATGCTCTCGCTTTACCTTCGAAAGCTGATGCAGCCTTCACACACGATGTCCAGGAACTGCTTGACTTAGGATACCAAATCCAGAATAATGCAGAACTTCTCTTCATTGATCAGGTAAAATATTCAAGTGACGAAAGGAATAAGCACTTTGATTTTTCGCTTTCACTAGATTACAAGATTACATGTATAATCCTATTAAAAAATTAATTTCTGGATGTGCAGTCCTACAGGACTGTACATAGAGGCCTCACAGACCGCCGGTCCCTCCCTATATTCCTTATTGTACTGTTTATTCACTTAAGGTCCCTAAAGTATCCTATTTTCAAGATTTGGTCTCTATGGTCACCCTATTTGAGTCAAAAACTTTTAAAAAATAGCAATCATCAGAGAATTTCTGTGAGAAGTAACTGTTAAAAAATAAGGGCTGCGACACAGAAACTTTTTTCAAATGAAAAGAGCACATTAGTAACTGTTCATTGAATAAATTAATTCGTGGGTTAATAATCACGATTCATTTCAGGTCTATACCTATTTTTGAATTATCTCGCATTCTTTGAATTATTTCAGGGTATTTATTGTCAATAATTTTAAGGAATTTTAAAGATTTTAGGGTATTTTTAAAACTTCTAAGGCATTTTCAGGAGCTTTTAATTTGAAGTATTTTAGGGAATTTTAATAGATTATAAGGAACTTTTTTATTCATTGAATTAATTTGAAGTGATTTGAAATCTTTTGAAATATTTTAAGATAAAATATTTTCTCGAATTTCTGAAGATATGGAACGATTTTACAGTGCGTATGAGATTTTCAAATATTATAAAGATCTCACGTTATTTTATAAGATTTTCGAGGGTTTCAATAATTTCAAGGGATTTTGAAACTCTCAAGGTATTTTTATATATTTTCCATAATTTCAAAAAATATCATAGAATATCATGAAATTTTATAATATTTTAGTCCTTTTTTAAGAATTTATTCATGAGGGGTGAGGTATTTTGTTGGATTTTAAATATTTGAAGAGATTGGGAATTCTCTTGAATGTTATGAATTCACTGGAAGTTTTTTAATTCTTTTGAATTTCTATAAATTTACTCTTTTCTACTTAATTCAATGGATTTTAAAATTTTTTGAAATTTTTTAATTTACTTGATTTTTAAAACATTTCAAAGAAGTGTAAAGGATTTTAAATAATTTGGATTATTTTAAAAGATTAACAAGACTTTTTTTCTTTATTTCATTAATTTAATGGGATTTAAAAGGATTCAAAATATTATAGGATATTGTTCAAGATTCTCAAGCGTTTTCAAGTGCTTCAAAAACTTTCAAGGGCTTCCAAACTTATTGAAATATTTTAGGAAATTTTAAAAGATTCCAGATTTTTTTTCTGTAGTTTGAAGGCTTTCAAAGACTGAATTATTTTAGGGTATTTTAAAAGATTCCAAGGTATTTTCGAGAGATTGAAAAAAATTTCAATGGACTTCCAGGTGTATTAATAATTTTAAGGGATTTTAATATTTTCATGGATTTCAAAGAATTCTTTACCAGACATGAGTGATTTATTAGGGTTTCAAAGATTTGAAGAGATTTTCAAATATTTTTCACAATTCATTTGTGAATTACCCTGAATTCTTAATAATCTATCCTAAATCGTTTTTCATTCTTTTGAATTCTTCTAATTTTTTACTCATTCTTCTTTGGAATTTTTTAATTGACTTGAATTCTTCTAGATTCACTCAATTGTACTTAGTTCAGTGATTTTATTATTTGAAGTTTTAAAAGTTTAATTAATCCTAAAGTCTATTAATTCACCTTGAATTAAATATTTCATCAAATTCTTTGAATTCTCTTGCATTTTTTCTAAGTTTATTTTAAAGTTACTGAATTCAATTAGGTGTTTTTTTCAACTAGCCTTCAATTTTTATAAATTTCATCGAACTCTTCTCTTTGATCTTAAATTCCTCTAAATTCCATCCAGTTTTACGGACATCAATGGAATTTTTTAACATTTTTCTCAATTCATTTGAATTTATTTGAATGTAAATTGAATTGTTCCAAAATATTTTGAATTTATCCTGTATTTGTTACCCTTTAGGCGCAAAAAAGTACCCAATGAGCGTGACAAGAAGTATCCTTTGGTCCCTATATTTTATTCCATAGGGACAGTGAGATCTGATTTAGCTTAAATCAACCAAATTTGCGTTCATTTATTTTAAATAAAATAGTCTGAAATCAGATAGATTAATTGAAATCAAATTTATTTTAAATTTAAAAAAAAAGACTTCTATAGTAACCCCGACTGACGGAAAATATCATTTTTTATAGGAATAGTAGTTAATTCATCATTCTCCCATGATGCACATACCATTTCTAAACCTGATCTTAAATTTATTTTTATTTTTATTCCATCTTCCTATAATATGCAGTGCGCTGCATTGATTGTCAATTAACAAATTTAAAAATCCATAAATTGATTCAATTTGTGCGTTAATTGACTGGTGCAGTTAACGCAATGAGTCACTTGATCCCTAGGGGAGATGACTTATTATGCTGCTTTACGCATGAAAGAAAGTACCTACTCGTATAATGTTCAAGAATTCCATGACATCTTTCTTGAAAGATGACTCCTCCACTTAAACCACATACTTACACAATTTTAGAATGTTAAACAAGACCATTTTCACTCATTTTTCATTCATTCATATTTTCGTAATTTGCAATACCTGTGCTCGAGGTGTTCGTGAAAGGCATTGTCAAAATTTCCTAAGTTTTCCCTGGCTAATTTTTCATTTTCTTTGATTATTAACATTTTGAGACCAAAATTCGAATCTTGTAACATTTTTAATATGGAATGTTAGAGAAATTAAATAAAACCATGTTTAATTTAATGTATACATTTTTTTTATATTTATTTTGTCAAGGTCGTCCAGTAGGGTAGTCCAAAAATGCATTGGAATTTTTTTATCTTGAAGCCGTAAAAAAATAAAATAGGAGGCGCCAAGTCCCATGAAGTTTAATACATATTTTCCAAAAGAAAAAAAGACGACATACAATACGAATAAAATATAACTTTTAAAATATCAGCTCCATAAGTCTGTTTCATAGTGGCCAACAAAAGCAACCCATAAGTGAAAAAATTGGTTTTGCGATTTTTTTGCGCTAATTGCGATTTTTTGCAGTTTCTTTGTAATTTAAATTGTTTTTTATACATAAAATACTATTTTATACTAATAATTATAATTCTCCACAAATCATTAATTAATTTATTATTATTTTTAGAAGTTTTCTTTTAGAATGGAGATTCTTAATAATATTCCCTTGGCCTAATGGTAGAAATTTGCGTTTTTTTTAAATTTTAAACTTCTCTCTTTTTCACTGGGAGATCTATATTAATGCCAGATAGTTGCAGTTTTTTCTGAACTTTTAAACCTTCTGTCCATTTTTCAATTAGTGAGGTAAAAATTGATGCAAGCTAACAAAATAGTTATTTAAACAACTTATTCTTGTTCATAACTATATATGTTTAACTTTGCTTTACCTTTTTTTTATAAACAAGTAATAGAATAAACATTAGAGAGAATCATATTTTAAACAATCTTTATTTTTTGTGAATATATTTTTCATAAATCAAGAAGATATTTGAAATATTCTTAACATTTTCTGCATGGATGATCTTAAATGTAAATTTTCCGGAAGTAGTTACTGAAAGCCTTTTTTCATAAATTAATATTAATATTTATTATTAAACTGAACATTTCAGACAAAAACTGTCTACCCTTACTCTAAGAGAAGGTAAGAATAAGAATATTTGTTACCAATTCAGGAATTCTAAAGATTTCAACAACAAGGATTTTAAATGATTTCAAAATTTGTTACAAGATTTCAAAATATTTCACAAAGATTCCAAATATTCCAGTGACTTGAAACGAACTCAAAGAATTTCCGCAAGATTTCACCAATTAAAAAAAGGGAATATTTCAAAAGATTTTAATTATTTCAAACGAACACAAAAGATTTCAAAAGATTTCAAAAAAATGCACAAAGATTTCAAGGATTTCAAAGATTTCAAAGAGCTTATTAAATTTTGTAAAGAGTCAAAAAAAAAATCTGAAAGACTACATAGAAATTGCAAAATTTCTTTAACATTTAAAGTAGTTCAAAAGATTTCAACAAATTCACAAAGATTTCACAAAGACGACTTATGTTCCCAAAAAATTAAGAATTTGTTTATTTATGGTTCTGCGTTTTTTTAGAAATTGTTGGCAAATCGCTGGACGCCCTGCGGTTTGATTGAATTAAAAAATTTTCAAAAGAATTAGATGGAATTTTACAAGGATTCCAGACGAGTTTAAACGAATTTAGGATATTTTTATAAAACTTAAAGACAGTTCAATTTAAATTTAAAATAATGCAAATAATTTGGAAATAATGTTTAAAATCCAAAAAATTCCAATGATTGCAGTAAAATTGGAGTGAATTAAGAGAAATTTCAGGGAAATTACAAGAGTTCAATCAAATTCATTATGAATTAAAACCCGTTAAAATATTATTATGAAAAAATTAATTGAATGCAGTAATTTTTTTAATGAGTGTAGAAAAACTTGAGGGATTTCAAAGGAATTTAATGAAATAGCTAAGAATTTAAAGTAGGTTTGAAATACTTCAGGATGAATTAAACAAAAACAAATTCTAAACAATCAATTGAATTGAGTAGAATTGAGTGAATTTAGAAGAATTCAATTGAATTTAAAAAATTCAAGAGAACTCCAAAGAATTCAAAATAATTTAAAAGAATTCAGGATAAATTAATAAGAATAAAGGTGAATTCTAAATAAATTCAAACAAATTGCAAAAAATATTTGAAAATATTTTCAAATCTTTTAAAACCTACGAAATCCATCACTATTTGTCAATAAATTATTTGAAATCCATTAAAGAATTATTGAATCCTGGGAAATTCTTGAAAATATCTTTAAACTTCTTAAAGGCGCTTTCTTCAGAATTTTTCAAAATACTCGACAATATATAAAATGCTTTGTAATCTTTCCAAAATCCCTTGAAATTTTTCAAAGCTCTTGATAATTCCTTGTAAGTTTAAAAAACACCCTAAAATCCTTTGAAATTCCTTCAAATTATTGAAATTTATTGAAAGTTCTTCGGAATCTCTTAAAATACCCTAAAATATTATTAGTGTTTTAAATCGCTTGACATTTTTTAAATATCTAAAAATGACTTGTAATTTTGTTTAAATATCACAGAATATTTCAATTCCTTTGGAATCACTTCATGTTATTTAAATATTTTAAAAATGCCCTACGATATTTCCGAGAATATTTTTTAAATTACGTAAAATCTTTTAAAATTCCTTGAAACTTTTGAAAGCTCTTTAAAATTCCTCTGAATTTTTAAAACTACCCTAAAATCTTTCAAATTCTTTGAAACCTCTTCAAATTATAAAAATTCATTGGAATATTTTTAAATACTTTATATTTTAAAATAAAATATTTAAAAATCTTTGCAATTCATTAAAATCTATTTTCCTACGAATAAATGCTCTGTTATAAAAGATTGTAAAAATTCTGTGAAATTACATAACATCGAATTATATTTCCTGAAGTCCTGGAAAATTTCTTAAAATACCTTAAGAGCTTTCAAAGTCTCTTGAAATCATTAAAATACTCAGAAATTCCTTGAAAAAATGTTAAACTCTTGAAAATCTATTGGATTAAAAAAACTAAAATCTTTAAAGTCCTTTAGAATTCCTCGACATTTACTAAAATATTTTCAAAATTCCTTGGAAGCTTTTAAAGTAAACTAAAATATGTTTAGACTTTTTTTAATTCTTTAAAAATTTATTAAAAATTCTAAATTACATGTAATTTTATGAATACCCGAAAACCTTTAAAATCCTTTGGAATCACTTCAAATTATTTAAATTTATTAAAAGTAAATATTTTTAAGTTCCTTCAAACTCAAAAATTCTTGAAATTTTTAAAAGCGCCCTAAAATATTTAGAATCCTTTAAAATCTTGTGTCCTTGAAAATTTTCTAACCTCTTAGAAATTCCTTGGAATTGTTAAAAATACCCTAAAAGCTTTAAAATTCTATGAAACTTCAGATTATTGAAATCAATTGGAAATTACTACGAAAATAATCAATTCTTTTGTATAAATTCTTTTGAAATCCATTAAAATATTATGAAACCCGGTGAAATTAGATTAAATATAATATTTTTTGTAATCCTGGAAAATTTATTAAAATACCGTTTGAGCTTTTAAAACCTCATAAAATCGAAATTATTGAAATCCTAGGAAATATTACGAGATCCCTCGAAGTCTTGAAAAATATCCTAAAATATTTGTAATACTTTGAAATATATTGAAATTCCTTCAAGTCAAAACTAACAAAAGCTCATGCAAATTTATTGGAATTTTAGAAAATACCTTAAAATATTTAAGAACCTTCCAAATTCTTTAGAATGCATTCAAATTATTGAAAGCTTTTAAAAATTCTTTGGAATCCTTTGAAATTCATTAAAAAATTTGTTAACCCTTTGAAATTTCTTGAAACTTTTAAAAGCTCTTTAAAATTTCTCTGAATTTTTTAAGATATCCTAAAATCTTTCAAATTCTTTGGAGTGTCTTAAAGTTATTGCAATTTATTAAAGTGCCCTAAAATATTTCCAATCGTTTGAAATCCTTTTAAGCATGTTAAAGCTCTTGGAAATTCCTTTTAATTTTATGTAATACCTTTGAAAATACCCTAAAAGATCTGAAAAGAATTCAAGAAAATTCAGAAATAGGTATGGACCTGAACAACAATAGTAGTTAACCCTTGAATGAATTTAATGAATCAAAGATGACAAAAGTAATATTTGCATTTAAAAAAGTGACTAAACGGTGATTTAAGAAAAATCCCATTTTAAAATCTCCGGCTTTTCCCTGATTTATAGGGTTTCCCTGACCAAGACAACCCTCGTTGCATGATTTCAAAAATTCTAACATTTAATAAAGCTGGAAAGGATACCCAATTTTTCAAAATAAATATTTAAACTATTAGAAAATACATCTTAGATATTTAAAGCCAGTATAAAATTAATTGATAAGTCCATATTGAATTTTTCAGCATTCCGTTCTTTTCCGGAATGAAACTGATAGTGAAGAAAGCCATAAAGTCTCGACAGTGGGAACTCGTTTGTCAACGAATAAAGAAAAACTCGAAGCTGCTTCCTCGCCAGAATCGTTTGCGTCTGCGAGGGATGGAGTAAGTATAGTCATTATACCAAAAATATATAATTATCTATTTTAAATTCCAAATGTTCCTCAAGGGTCGAGAAAATAAAATCTCTGGGCCTTCTGCTACGTAATTACTTCTAGATTTGAGAGGACCATCAAAGAAATATTACTGCCTCTACCTTCTAATTCATCATTTTGATTATCGTTTTTCCCCTTTATTCTTCTATAATTCTTTATTTACTTAGTTAATCTTAAGGGCGGATCCAGACAATTTTTCAGAGGTGGCGATTGTGAATTTTCTTCAACAAATCTATGTGAAAGCGGGTGTAAAATAAAAATATTTAAAAATTTGGGTTTAAATTCAACATTTTGGAAGGCAAATATCCCTTTTTTGTTATCATTTAAGTCGAGCGAATCAAACTTCGACACAATGATTTGAAAGTACTTTTTAAATTGAATATAATAAGGCGATAAATTCTACTTTATTTATATTTTTCCATTACAGTGTAATAACACATTCATGAAAAAACCCTGACATTTTTCTATGCTGTCTTACGCGGGCTACAATTTTGGTTAAAAATGCATTTTTTAGGTTGAAAATTCAACTCCCTGGTTGTAAGTTAAACTACCTTATTAAAAATTCATTTTTTTTGGTTGAGGATTCATAATTTTAGTTGAAAATTCAACTGTGGTTGAGAATAAACAATTTTGTTAAAAATCCGTATTTTCGTGTTGAAAAAATAACTGTTCTGTAGAAAATTCGTCTTTTTGGCTTAAAAATTTAACTATTTGGTCAAAAATTCAATTGTTTTAAATTCATATTTTCGGGTTGAAAATTCGTCTGTTTTGTGAAAAATTCTTGTTAGTAGATTGAAATTTTAACCATTGTGTTTTTGATTATAACGTGCTCTTTTTTAGATAAAAAATGCAACTATTTCTTTGAAAATTCGTCTTTTTTTTGGTCATAATTTTAGTAGTAAATTCATTTCTTTGGTTGAAAATTAACTTTTTTGTTGAAATTTTATATTTTACGATTGAAAATTCAACTATTTAGTAAATAAAATTCATCTTTATGTCTTGAAAATTAAACTGTTTGGTTAAAAATAAATCAATGTAGTTGAAAATTTTCTTTTTCTAGCATTAAATTAATCGTCTTGGTTTAAAATTCATTTTTTCGGTTAAAAATGTATGCATTTTCTTGAAAAATTGTCTTTTTCGGTAGAAAATAAATTTTTCAGGGTAAAAATGCAACTGTTTAATTAAAAATTAATCTGTTTTTGTTGCGGATTCAACTTTTTTGTTGAAAATTCGTTTTTTTTTGGTTAAATTCGATTGTGTTTTGTTTAAAACTAAAATCTTTTTTTAAAATATCAACTATTATATTTTTAATTGAAAATTCAACTCTTTTGTAGAAGATTCGTTTTTCTACTTGAAAATTAATTATCTCAAATGAAAATTTAACGATTATATTTGTGTTTAAAAATTGATATTTTTAGTTGAAAATTCAACTTTTTGATTAGAAATATAAGTATTTTGTTCAAAATTCATAGTTTTTGGTAAAAAAAGAATCTTCTTGGTTGAAAATGCATTTATTTGGTAAAAAATGTATATATTTTGTGGAGAATTCGTTGTTTGTAGTAAAAAATTAATCGTCTTGGTGTAAAACTCTATACATTTTGGATTTAATTTTTTTTTCTTTATTGGTTGAAAAATCTTTCTTCGTTGAGGATTCAAGTATATTACACTTTTCCCTGAGAATTCTTTTTTTTTGTCAAAAATTCGTAACTAATTATTTGAAAGTTGAACTACTCTCTTAATTCTCAATAAACAGTCAGATGTGACTCACGCCCCGCCCCGCCCAAACCGTCCAAATTTATTTTTGGATGGCCCTGAAATAAATTCACGGCATGAATTTGGTCGGTACAATTTACGTCAGATAGAAACCGGGGGTTTGAAATTTCAGAAAAAAAAA
The DNA here is from genome assembly GCA_035041075.1 of Acraspis erinacei. NCBI lineage: Eukaryota > Metazoa > Arthropoda > Insecta > Hymenoptera > Cynipidae > Acraspis > Acraspis erinacei. Next base: position 27,668,115 of record JAWWLR010000166.1, on the reverse strand, counting down.
CTAAAAATACACTAGGTCTAATAATTAGGGGGCTCCAATTTGTCAAGGGGCGTTCGTTCCAATCGCCCCTCTCTGGATCCGCTCTTGGTTAGTTTTTCAAACTGATTCAGAAGTGACTGAATATTATTTTTTTGAATTATTTAACTTCTGATTTTTGTTGTGTTTCAGGTTGCAGATTTACGCGAATTTGAAGAATTTTCCGAATTCTTTCCACACTTTGAGAAGCAAAAGTTGTATCATGCCGCCTTGAAACAACACTAAGATAAAGGTATTCCCTGTCGGTGAGTAATTAAATCATATTTTTAATAATTTTCCTTGTGATATTTTTTATATAAATTTCCATCGTTCTCTTGAAATACCGGTTAAGTCAACTTACGTTTTGGCACGAAATTACCAAAGAAGCTTTTCAAAATGTGTTTCTCATAAACAAAAAGATACATGACGGAGCCTTTTTCCAGGTGGGGCCTGGGGCCTAGACTGATAATATTAAATGGTACAATTTGTACAATATATAATAATATTATACTATGTAAACATTTTGCATAAATAATACATAAGCAATAAATAGTAAATAATATTAACAAAAACAGGTATAAAATTCATATTGGCAAAGATTTCACAAAGACTTTAATGATTTTTCAACAATTTCTCAAATTTCATAAATATTACCAAATATTTCAAATATTTCGCAAAGATTTCGAAAATTTTCAATGATTTCACAAAGATTAAAAAAAATTGATAAATATTTTAGGTGGATTTTAAAGATTGCACAAAGATTTTAATAATTACTCAAAGATTTCGCAAAGGTTTTCGATAGATTTAGAAAATTTCATAAAGATTTTAATAATTTCTCAAAGATTTAAAGTTTTTCGTAAAGATTTCAAGTATTTAGCACAGATTTCGGATAGATTTATAAGTTCTTACAAAGACTTCAATGATTTTTCAAATATTTCACAAATTTATAAGAGTGCACAAATATTTCACTGATTCCCCAGAAATTTGAATTATTTTTAAAGATTTTAGATAGAATAAAAAGAGATCACAAAGATTTCAATGAATTCACAAATATTATCAAATATTTTTTAAATATTTCGCAAAGATTTCACGATTTTAGTAAGTTTTCCCAAGATTTCAAAACGATTTGAAATATTTCGCAAAGATTTCAGATGTATTTCCTATATTGCAAAAAGATTTCAATAATTTCCCAAAGATTTAACAAATTTCACAAATATTTCGCAAACATTTTATATAGATTTAAAAGATCTTAATAATTTCCCAATGAATTCAAGTTTTTCGCAAAGATTTCAAGTATTTAGCACAGATTTCGGATAGATTTATAAGTTTTCACAAAGATTTCAATGATTTTTCAAATATTTTATAAATTTATAAAAGAATGCACAAATATTTCAATGATTTCCCAGAAACTTTAATTATTTATTAAAGATTTCGGATAGAATAAAAAGATTTCACGAAGACTTCAATGATTTCACAAATATTATCAAATATTTTTTTAATATTTCAAAGATTTCATATGTATTTCCAAGAATGCACAAAGATTTCAATAATTTCCCAAACATTTAAGAAATTTCACAAATATTTCACAAAGACTTTATATTAATTTAAATGATTTTAATAATTTCTCAAAGACTTTAAGTTTTTCGCAAAGATTTCAAGTATTTAGCACAGATTTCGGATAGATTTATAAGTTCTCACAAAGACTTCAGTGATTTTTCAAATATTTCACAAATTTATCAAAAAGTGGACAATTATTTCAACGATTTCCCAGAAATTTTAATGACTTATTAAAGATTTCGTTTAGAATAAAAAGATTTCACAAAGACTTCAATGATTCCCCAAAAATTTCAATGATTTCTCAAATATTATCAAATATTTTTATAATATTTCAAATATTTCGCAAAGATTTCACGATTTTAGTAAGTTTTCCCTGATTTCCAAAAGATTTGAAATATTTCGCAAAGATTTCATATGTAATTCCTAGAATGCACAAAGATTTCAAAAATTCCCCAAAGATTTAAGAAATTTCAGAAATATTTCGTAAAGATTCTAAATCGATTAAAAAGATTTCACAATGATTTCAATTGTTTCACAGAAATTTCAAATAGATTTCAATAATTTCAAATATATTTTAAATATTTCAAACAGATTTGAATTATTTCACAAAGATTTCAACAACTTCACAAATATACATTTTTTAAAAATATTTTAAAGATTTCGCAAAGATTTCCAAATATTGTACGAAGATTTCAATGATTTCCCCAAGAATTTCCCAAAGATTAAAAAAAATTCATAAATATTTCGCAAAGATTTTGGATAGATTTCACAAAGATTTCAATTATTTCACAAAACATTTAGATAGATTTTAAAGAGTGCAAAAATATTTCAATTATTTCACAAAAATTTCACAAATATCAGATATTTCAAAAATATTTTTAATATTTCGCAAAGATTTGCAAAGATTTGATTGATTTTCCAAATATTTCAAATATTTTGCAAAGATTTCAAAAAGATTTCAAAGATTGCACGAAGATTTCAACGATTTCCCAAAGATTTTAAAGATTTCGGATAGATTCAAAAGATTTCACGAATAATTAAATGATTTCCCAAATAATTCAATAATTTTCCAAATAGTACCAAATATTTTGCAAAGATTTCTAAAGATATCAGAAAGATTTCTCAAAATTGCAACGATTTCATAAAGTTTTCATAAATATTTCAAGTCATCCGCAAACATTTTGGTTAGATTTAAAATATATATTTTATAAAAATTTCTAGGTAGATTTCAAAGAGTGCGCATAAATTTCAACGATTACCCAAGGATTTCATAAAGATTTCAAATATTTCGCGAATATTTAGGATATATTACAAATTTTAGATACATTTCAAACAGTGCAAACAGATTTTAATAATTTCACAAAGATGTCAATAATTTCACAATGATCATCAGATATGTAAAAAAATATTTTTAATATTTCGCAAAGATCTCCAAAGATTTCAAAAAGATTTCAATGATTTCTCAAAGATTTTACAAATATCAGATATTTCAATATTTTAAATATTTCGCAATGATTTCTAAAGATTTGATTAATTTTCCAACTATTTCAAATATTTTGCAAAGATTTCCAAAGATATCTATCAGAAAGATTTCTCAAAGATTGCAACGATTTCCTAAAGATTTATATTTAAGATATAAAGATAAATATTTCAAATCTTATCTTATCTTTCTTATCTTATAGATTAAACATTTTAGATAGATTTCAAAGAGTGCACAAAGATTCCAATGATTTCACAAAAATCTCAATAATTTCACAAATATCAACAGATATTAAACAAAAATTTTAAGTATTTCACAAAGATCTCCAAAGATTTCACAAAGATTTTAATGATTTCTCAACTATTTCAATGATTTCCTAAAGATTTCCTAAAGATTTTAAAGATTTCGGATAGATTAAAAATATTTCACAAAGCCTTCAATGATTTATCGAGGATTTCAATGATTTTACAAATATTACCAAATATTTAAAAAATATTTTGCAAAGATTCCCCAAAGATATCAGAAAGATGTCACAAAGATTTCAATGATTTCCCAAAGATTTCATAAACATTTCCAGGGTGACCGCTGGACTGGGAAATGACCTGGAATTTTCTGAGACCACTAAAACCAGGAATTTATTTCTTGACCGGGAATTTTACAGATTGTCAGAAGAAAAATCTGTTCTGTAATTCAAAAATCTTATATTTAAAAAATTCTTCTTTTTAGATGTTTATTTTTCAGCGTATAAATAATTGTTTTTAAAAATGAATCTATACTTTAATTATTTAAAACTGAACAATAATTTATTTAATGAAACGATTCTAAATTAAAGCTTTTATTACATTAAAAATATAGTTTTAGTCTAAATTATGCACTTTTTAACCCACTCAATTTGAAATTTTTAAGTTAATAAAAATAATAATTATTTAATATTTAGCAATATTCGACTGCTAATTTAGATACGATTAAATTAAGGCCACATATTTAAAAGTAAACAATTTGAATTTTAATTGTTTAATATAGAAAGTTTTGAATTATGAACATTTTGAAAAGGTTATAAACTTTTAAAGTTACAATTTTTATTGTTCTATTTTAAAAAATTTAATTTGTAAGTGAAATTGTTGAATTTTTATGTAGAAATAATAATTGAACACTTATTATTTGAAGAAAAAATTTGAGAAATTTTAAGACATATTTATATGTTTTTAAAACATTCAAAATTAATTAAAAACTTGAAATGATATCAAGTAATTTAAACGAAATGTGTGGAAATTTTGTTCAGAACTTCCAAACTTATTTTAAAATGAATAGAATTTTTGCTACAATTTTTGAGAAAATCCCGCAAATTTTTTTTTAATCTTTAAAATCTTCCATGGTCTTTTTTGCCAATTTTGGAAATCTCTTTAAATCTTTTTAAATATTCTGTTAAAATAATTTTTTGAAATGAAAAGTCATTTTCAATTTTCCTAGGAATATTAAGAAAACGTTTTTATTCTTTTGGAGCCTTTCATAATTCTTAAAAATCTTATAAATTTTTTGTTTGAAATCTGTTAAACTAATTATAATATAAATTTGAAGTTCCAGATTCCAAATTATATAATTTGAAGTTCCAAATTAATTTTGAATCCTTTTAAAACTTCTAAATATATCTTAAAATTACTCTTAATTTTTTCTCAAAATAAAAAGGGTTCCAATGTTTAATAAATAATTAATAAATAAATTTTCTAAATCCAAAGTTGAAGGAAATTTGGTTAAAGTCACAGGATTTTCTAGAAGTTTTCGGATAAATTCAATTAATTTTAAAAGTTATGGGGAAGTTCTGAAAAAATTTCAACAATCCTTTTAAATTTTGAAAAAATATAAAACAACTTCTAGATTTCTTAAGATTTTGAAATAAAATTTTGAAGATTTTTTAGGATGCTTAAACTATCTAAAATAAAAATAATTTAACTTCTAATTTAAGAACTTTTAAGTTGAAAAAAATTTTAATTAAAATTTTTGTAATGATTCTAGCCTAAAATAACTAAATAATATAATTTTGAAATTTTTTAAATTTCATTGATTACTTCTTTAATTTAGGGTAATGAAAATCTTAACGTGGATTTATATTTTTGAACTTAATCTAAATTTTTGCACTCTATAATTTATGAATGTTAAAAATTCTGAATTTTGCAGTTTATCTGCATTTAATTTAAAACTGTTCAATTGAAATGTGTTACTACCTTCCATTTTATACGTGTAAATTATTAAGCATTTGAATACACAATTTTTTAATTGAAAAATATTTAAACTTCAATTTTAAAAGTTTAAATTTCAAGACTTCAACTTTGAATACTTTAATTTGCTGTTTTTCTTTTACTACTTTAAATAGAAAAATGTTTAGAATATAGTTCGATTTTTAAAATTTTATTTACTGGGAAAAATGTTTGCGAACCGGGAAAAAGCGGGAAATTTTCAGTTTAAAAGTTAACCTTTAACAACAAAAAACAGTTATAAAAATCATTTCGAATTTTTAACTAATAAGAATAATGTTTTACCAAAAAGACGAATTTACAACCAGTTACTTGATTTTTAAACTATGAGGGAAAAGTTTTTTCAACTTTATTGTTGAAAATATTAAACAATTTAGATTAATTTTTTTCTTTCCTTTATGAAAATTGCTTCTTAGTTAAAATTTCATCTCTTTGGGTAGAAAATTGATTTTCTGACTGTACATAAACAAAATAAAAATTTATCCCTTTTGGTTCAAAATTCAACTTTTTTTTGAAACTTTGCGTTCTAGAGCTTCGTGCTCGATAATATATACATCTCGCGCTTCGCGCTCATTAATGTATTTAACTCACGCTACGTGCTCAATCTTTGTATATCCCCCACAATTGTGCACATACTTTTTAAAATTAAATGTCAAAACATCTGTAACTGTGATTTGGTGGTTGTGAATTCTCTTTTGTTAAAGCTTCTTCGTAAAGGATTCAATTAATTTGTTTAAAATTCGTCTTTTTTGCTTAAGTTCGATTGATTTTTATGTAAATTAAGATTTTTTTCTCGTAGAAATATCAAATATTATAATTTTATTTGAAAATTTAATTATTTTGTTGAAAATTCCTTTATTTTTGGTTAATAATTAATCTTTTTGGTTAAACATTGCGTGAATTGGTTTAAGTTTTAACTATAGTTTAAAAAATTAATTTTGTTGTTGTTAAAGATTCATTATTTTAGTTAAAAATTTATCTCTGTGATTGCAAATTAAAATTTTTTCTTGAAATGCATTTTTTTCATCGATTCAGCTGTTATTGTTTTAAAATAAAATTTGTTTAGTTTAAATATATAATATTACATTTTTTCGTCGAGTTTTTACCTTGTTTGGTTGAAAATTGATCTACTTATTTAAAAGTTTAACTATTTTGTTAAAAATTAATGTTTCTGGATGAAAACGTAACTATTTCGGAATAATGAAACAGTTATTAATAAAATTTGTATGACATTGAATACAAGAACTAATGTTGGGGAGGCATGACCAAGATTTTAAGGGGAGAGTTTACCAAATGGCAACAATCTTACTACATGTGTTTTTCTACCTAAAGGTCATTAATTATTATACTGCGTGTGTGTACTGAGGTTATAATCCGTTAAGTAATTAGTGTAAATATGCAATAATTGTATAACTGATAATATTTGTATATATAATAGTAATATATATAGTAGTCATAATAGTAATAACTAGGATACTCTCTTAAAACATGTCTCAGTTCTTATTGACATATTTACAATATTTTGTGATAATTATAAATTTGCAAAATTTAATGCATACCGTTTTTGACGCAATTATAGATGTGGGAATAATTGTAAATTATCAACAAAAAAGTTTATATTTTACTTTGGAATTTTGTTAAATATTTTGTTGAATAGTTGCACAAATAACACATAAAAATGCTTTGGAAGTCAAACAAAAGAAATATATTAATTAATGTGGGAGAAGGTGGTAAATTACTTGACACGCATGTTGAAAAGTTTGCTAAATTTATTTATAAAGATTGTGGTTTAAAAATGCAAAGTGCCTTATCTAAAGAATATGATTATCAACAACATTAATGAAAACACCGCGCAATCATGGAACTGGTAAAGAGCAAATTTTACAGTTATATCTGAAACATTGCATTGAGGGATGACACTGCTTATGAAAATGAACCTGGAAAAGTAAGAAATACGAGTACACTGCTGGCAGAAAATTTTGGTAAATTTCCTTTGAGCGTTTGAAAATGCGTAATTCATTTTAAAAACAAATATCCGTGCAGAAATTGAATCAACGACTTTGTAATAAGGAAGATTTGAAAGATTAACAAATTTCACTTCAAATCCGACTACGATTGAACTATTTTAATGACCGAGTCCAGAAATATGTACCTTCAAAGTGAACAGTTGTTTTCAGAAGTTTTAAGACGAATCTCGGCCTTTTCACTTCCCAACAATGTATATTGCATGAGTAAATATTTTGTATGTTTACTCATCAATTACATAATATTTAATCGTGCTCGTCATTTACATTTCTAGGTTCGAAGCCTACAAATTGACCATTGTAAATGTAAAAAAACGGAATATATTGTAACTTAAACACTTGAAAATTTAACTATTTCAGAAGATAAAAGTAAAAGTTGCATCATTTTATATTAGGAACATGTAATATTAAAAAGTATTGATATATCTTTAAAGTACGCACTTATTTATTTCGGCCTTGACCAAAAATATGACTTTAACCCTTCGACGGCACATTACATTTTATGATTTGTGAATCGGTAAAAAAAGTGACAGGAGCGATAGTGATAAAAACAAATGTTTTTTACAAGTTCATACAATAAAAAAGTTTATGTATTGCTTAGTTTGTTTAAAATTTGGGACATTTGGGAATATTTTACACTTTTTCATATTCAAATTCTTTCGAAATATGTTTTGTTTAAGGTTATAAAATAATTAATTCTAAATTGTAGGTACATTTAATTATAAATCAGACACCGACGTAAAAACTTTTTTTCTAATAAAAATTTGAAATTTCGATTTTAAAAACAAAATTCAAAAAGTGGGTTCGAAAATCTTGTAGGGCCTTGAAAAAATATCGTTTTTCTTCTCTTGACTTTTTCCCATAGCACTGTTTGTTTGGCTTCAAATATTCACTTTCGCTTGGTTTTTTGGATTTTTAAAATTCTAGAACTTTGGTCATTTTTATTTTATCAAAAATAGTCATGGAGATCAATTTTTCGTCTTTTTGTCCACCATAAAGAACCGAAGAAGCCATGAAAACTCTCACACCAAATCATGAGAAGAGAGTGAGTGAGCCCACTTTAAGTCCTCCTGAGGCAAATACCACCTATAGTCCAGATGCCAATCCCATTTCCGTCGGATCGGCGAGGATCATTCGATTATTTTTTTTGGTTCTTATATTACTTTTTTATAAACGTTACATTGAATAGTAAAAAATTGAAATTGTTTTTTCTCCTTCTTGTTAGACAAGCTCATAAGAAACAATAGTTGTTGCGGCATTTTTTCGCTCCGACGAATATTTATTGCACAAAATCAATTTGCGTGTAAAATACTGTCTGTTACATAAAAGCGTGGTCACTGTTAAATAATGACAACAATGATTTTTTTAATTCGCACATTTATTGTTTAATTGGTCGTCAATAATCAATGCAAATACCTTAGTAGCAAGTCCAATCTCCTCCAGCATCAATTATGGCCTGACACCGTCGGGGTAGTTTTTACGGCATATTCTTTTGGAAGACACCTCCAAATTTTCAGATTTTGTCGAGAAAGTTGATCCAAATAACATGGCTTGCGTTTGCGAAGTTGCATTTTTATTAGAGCCCACGCATTTTCTATTGGATTTGCATCCAGTGACTGAGATGGCCAATCTAAGGTGACAACCCCATTTTTCCCTTTCCACTCGCTACACGCTCGACACGCTCGAAAAACCACTCGAAGATCGACAGAATTCAACTAACAGCTGATTCCTTCCATAAAGTATGGAGGACTGAGGTGCCCTCTATGTCATAGAAAAAGAAATAGATCGCTACGATTGTTTTTCTACATGTAACAGTGACCACGATCTTATGTAACAGACTGTAAGTGACAACAAATACTTTTATCAATAACCAAAAAAAAGTGTTTCACGAATGGAAAAAAGTAACGATCTCTTAAAAGTACCAACTGAAATACACAATTTTATAATGAACACTGTTCCTCTAAAGTTAATAATTTGCAAGATAACAGAGCTTTTGTTATTAAGCCATTTTTTCGCGTTACAACGAATAGTCATTTTTATTGAGCGAATTACTATTAAAGGAAAAATGTTCTCTAGAAACTATACTAACCTACTTAATAAATAAAAGTTCATCCGAAATGATCATTAAATTGTTCTTTCCAAAAAAGAGATAAAGGTGTGAAAATTGGTGTGCTTATTCTTTGAAGCCGTGGCCGTGGCGCGCACATGTCAGGTAGCCCACAGACCCAAAGGCGTAGGGGCCGTAGATGATGTGCAAGGGTACGTTGTCGCAAGCTGTGATACAGCTTCCATGTGCTACGCCTTTGAGTTACGTGTCACGTGCGCGCCTCGGCATGCTGCCAAGTTTAATGCGATACTAATAAGACTATTGTCATCCTCCACGAAAAATAGATTTTAATAACTTTTCAAGGAATAACCAAATTAATTAATTGATATGACTGAATTCGTAATAATTTTTGAAAATGTTCAGATTTTATCCCGTCTTTCTTCCACAAGCAGAAGCAGAGATGGGCGTTCAAAATGTAAACAATTGTGCAGGTATTTATATTTAAATTTTTCAATTTTCGCTCATACCATCATATTAGTACTGCTTTAAAGAATAAGTACACCAATTTTCAAACCTTTATCTCTCTTTCGGAAAGAATTACTTCAATTCAAAGTGAGCAAATTAAACAATCATCCCAATTTACATAAATTAAAAAAATTAATGAACATTTGTAATAAACTTTTATTTATCAAGTAGGTGAGTATAGTTTCTTGCAGAAATTTTTCCTTAATAGTAATTCGCTCAATAAAAAATGACTATTTGTTCTAACGCGATAAAATGCCTTATAACAAAAGCTCTGTTATCTTGCAAACTATTAACTTTAGAGGAACAGTGTTCATTACAAAATTGTGTATTTCGGTTGGTACTTGTAAAAGGTCGTTACTTTTTTCCATTCGTGAAATACTTTTTTGGATATTGATAAAAGTATTTGTTGTCACTTATTTTACACGTTAATTGGTTTTGTGCAAGAAATATTCGTCAGAGCAAAAAAATGACGAAACAAATATTGTTTCTCATGAGCTTGTCTGAAAAGAGGATAAAAAAATTTCAAATTTTAAATGTACAATGTAACATTTATAAAAAAAAAATTAATTGCGAATATCTGGAGAACGGCACATTTTCCAGAGTGCTGCTACACAGTTTTGAAATCTGGAGATCATTTTACATAAGAATCAGAAAAAAAATCGAATGAACCTCGTCGATCCGGCGGAAATGGGCACATCGGCACCAAAGCTCACCAAGAACATGGATTCGTACAAGCGTGTTCTACGCGACGCTATTTTGATAAAACTGCCTACGGGCTCGAGGTACTCCGAGTATCTGCAAGACCTTAAGCGAAGTGTAAAGCCGAACACACTTGGTGTAAAAATCAGGAATGCAAGGCAAATTAGAATTGGCGAGGTCCTCATTAAGGTGGGCCCTGCAGCCGACGGCAGATCTAAGTTGTTCTCTACCATAAGAGGCCGTCGGCGAAGGGACGAACGTGCACGAGCTCGTTCCCCGTACCGAGATATAATATAATATAAAATATTATATAATATAAAATATAATATAAAATATAATATAAAATTAACTTTTTATCAAAAAAAGCGAAACTACCCAACTGTAATCGCTTGCGCAACCGCCGACATTTTGAATTTTTAAAATTGCGACAGGAGATTCGTATTCAGTTATACGTAAGCCTTCGACGTGCCAAATTTCATTATTTTTAATTGTAATTTGGAGCGGTTACAGATTTTCGACGTTTTTCCGAAATGGTCCACTTTAAGGACCCTGTTTCTCATGCGCTAAATCCAAACCTGAAAGCAAACTATTTCTATAAAGTCAGGTTTCTAAGAAATTAGTCTTTTTGGCACTTTCATTTGCCGTTTTCTAGTCGTATTGTCAAGAAAAGGATAAAAATTAATCAAAGTAGGTGGTTAACGCCTACAAAAAAGTTTTTCGTGGCTTATTAAAACGGAAGTAAGTCGTTCAAACTTCTCTCTCTCTCTCATACTTTGCCCTCCCCTACTCCCCTTTACAACAATTCACCATTCTTCCCAACTTCACCTTATACTACTTCCCCTCTCCGCGCTTCTTCAATTAACACTCCCCTCCTCCTATTTCCCTTCCCTAACCATCAATACCGCTCCACTACTCATCCTCATTTATAATCATTTCTCCGAATTTCCCTTAATCACACTCATTTTTCCTGCTTCCCCTTCCTAATGTCCCCTACTACCCTCTCCCCGTTGCCCCACCCTCCATTTCCCTTAGTTCCCTTCCACTCATTTCCCCTACTCACCCATGTCAGTTCCCATACTTCCCCTCCTTCAATTGTCCTTATTTATCATACTTCTCCTCCCCGAATTATATTTTCCATACTTCCTCTACTTACCCTCCCTTTACTTCTCTCCTTGGAAAAAAGTACGACGGACGGATGAATGGACGGAATGCACGCTAATCAAAATACGATTTTTGAAAGGTACGAAAAGCGTCAGGTGTCTGCTGCTTATCGCTGTTTAGAGTATAGACAAAACTAGTATTGAGGTACGCTGGTCACCCGCGCGAGGAACGAAGATTTAATAAAGTCTGCAACTTCTACTTCAAAATGATTATATTGAAGAAATTATTTCCGTCGCCTGTCTTGGGCGGTAACAGGTTTTTCCTGCGTGCGCACTTCCATATCACTTCTTGAGACCCGGACAATTAAGGTTCGCGCCCTATATTGTTTCTAAAAAAATGGCCAAAAAAGCTCATTTTCTCAAAAACCTGACCTAATATAAAGATTTTTCTGTAGGATTCGGATTCAGCGTATCAAGAAGCAGATGTACAGAGGGGTCTAGTTTCCTTTACACCACACTTTCTTGTTTTTGTGCCTGTAATAATTAGGTCGAAACTTGCGGAAAAATCTTACCAAGTAACTGATATATCGTGACGCGAATTCCAATCTTAAATGGTCGTATCATGCTATCCTGCATTGAGACTACAATATGACAACATCACGTCTTTGGTAAATAAAATACATAGAAATTAAGGTCCATTTACTTACCATTGAAAAAGTCTGCATGAACGGCTTTATCATCAAAACTGACATCGACAAATAGTCGGTTCGAGCCTCCTGGCTGTAAATATTTAAATGTATGATTTTTCATTCCGAAAATGTAATCAAAGAGGAAATATTTAAAATATATATATAATACAATCTAGTCAAAATGGTTTTAAAACAGCGATGTCCATTAGCGCGGGGTCAAAAAGCTTAAATTACTCGAATCTTTTGGGCCTAGGAAAACAAATTTGTAATTCACACTTGCTATAATTATCTGCATTTAACAAAAATTCCCGCGGATATGTCAATTCTAAGAAAAGGAATCTAGGTCAGAGCTGCAAACCACGGACTGGTGGAGTTTGCTCAATACATAATTAGAAATGTTTAGTTTTAGATTATGTTATCGGACAGGTCTGATAGAAATGAGAGGGAGGGGGAGTGAGAGAGCCACCCAAGTTTTATACACAAATTATTTGTCGAAAGTATGTTTTGTATAATTTTCATTAATTTAACATTTTTCTAAGTTATATTGCAAGAAATTTGAACGAAAACCATACTTTAAAAGAGAACATTTTTCCTACGACGATTATAGTTAATGCTATAAAGAAATATAATATTATTATTATTATTCGGGCTCATGGAAAAATTCGTATTTTTCAATTTCGGTCCTTTTAATTGGGAACTTCATAATTTCAATAACAGTCTTAATTAGTTGGTAAATTTTATAATTTGCTTAAACAAATTTAATACAAAATGCATTATTTACATATCTATTGCCACAAAATTGTTTTTTTTTTCTTCAAATATCAGTTATTTTAATTGGAAATTCCATGATAATTTCACTAACATTCATAAATATTGCTAATAAATTGTATCGTTTTTTTTAAACTAATTTAGTAAACAAATGCATTATTGGGGCATTTTTCGAGGGAACGATTCAATTTTTGGTTTAAGACGATCTGGAGGTACCATCACCTACCTGGTGCCTCGGCGACCTTTTTCTATTGTTCAGCGCTGAGCTGGAGCTCGAAGCGATGTGACTCTCAACCGGCGCCTTCTGCATTATGTTACAGGGGTCCATTTGAACGGTATTAGTGTATCAACTCTGTTGCGCCCACCATGGAGGTCGAGGTGAAGGGACGTTGCCGTGTACGTTACTTACAGAAAGCTTTCAAAATTCATTTTCGACTTTTTATTTTTAAAGACTATATATAGATGTAGAATTTCATTTCGCATCTTTTTCCCCTTAGGCAGAAGGCTGTAGTTTTTTTAGTTTTTTAATTATAGCCAAAAAAACTGGCTTTTTTGGAAAAATAAATTTTAATTCGTTTTTAACTTCAACTCGTGCTTATTCAGTCAGTTTTAAGGATTTTTAAATATAATTTGCAGGGAATTTAGATCGAAATGTCCTTCGACTAATAGAGTAAAAAGAATTCAAAAATTTATTTACAAAATTGTTATTCATTTTTTCTGATTCGTGGCGCTTATCGGATTTCTCTAACTTCCAGCGTTTCGTTTATTGAGCGAATTTTGAGCAACAAAAACCGCTCAGCGAGAAAGTTGTTAAAGATAGTACAAAGATTTTTTCTTAAAAATGTTAGCCGAATCAGATTAATGTTCAAGAAATTATTAACGTCTTAAGTTGACAGCGGCTAGGAGACTCGCGCGCGCGTTGAATAGACAGTCTGAGATCCGATTTTTAATACAGTTCACCGTCGCCAAAAATAAAAACTAATAAAGCAATCAGTTAATACCAAAGTATTGCGCATTAACAAATAATATTATATAATTTAAAATTATTTATTTAATATTTTGCACAATAGAATGGTTCTATCTTTTGACGAATCTAAAAAAAGTGTATAATCTCTTACAGTTTTCATTTTAACGAATCCGGTTAATCTGAAAAAAAATTAGATGTTACCTGATTACTTGATTAGATTTTATTTTTGGCGCCGGTGAACTGTATTAGAAATCGGATCTCAGATTCTCTATTCAACGCGCGCGCGAGTCTCCTAGACGTTAATAATTTCTTGAATATTAATCTGATTCGAAAAATTTTTTCAGAAAACTTCTTTGTACTGTCTTTAACAACTTTCTCGCTGAGCGGCTTTTGTTGCTCAAAATTCGCATGATAAACGAAACGCTGGAAGTTAGAGAAATCCGATAAGCGCCACGAATCAGCAAAAAATTAAACAACAATTTTGTTTAAATAAATTTTGGAATTTTTTTTACTCTATTAGTCGAAGGACATTTCAAACTACATTCCCTGCAAATTATATTTAAAAATCCTTAAAACTGACTGGATAAGCACGAGTTGAAGTCAAAAACGAATTAAAATTGATTTTTCCAAAAAAAGCCAGTTTTTTGGCTTTAATTAGAAAACTAAAAAAGCTACAACTTTTTGCCTAAGGGGAGAAAGATGCGAAATGAAATTCTACATCTAGATATAGTCTTTAAAAATTAAAATTCGAAAATGAATTTTGAAAGCTTTCTGTA
>JAWWLR010000166.1:27610516-27624318 GCA_035041075.1 Acraspis erinacei | reverse complement strand
ATAGCCGAGTCTGTAAAGAAAATGAGTCAGGAGAGACAAATTCGTGCAAAAATGCAAGTTTTTCAGATTATTGGCCAACTTGAATTGGAGGAACTGAATTCCCGATCTTCCTCGACATTCCTGCCATATTATGAACAGAGTGATTCCAGGCCAACTTCTTCGGACTCTTTATAATCTGAATAAGTTGATGAAATTACTTCAGTATTATTATTATTTTTAAGCGTAGTTGGTAGGGTATCTAAGTAAGATTTAATATCTTTTTTTAAATCGTTCTTTTTTGTTCCAGCGACAAAAATCTATTTCATTACGCTAGTCGTTATTAAGACATCGAAAGTCTATTTTTTAAAATGATTGTAAGAAATTATTAGCTTTAAAAAATAACAAAGTTGTATTTCCATCATTTCCTTTCATTACTGTACAAACACATAGTCCCTTATATGTATTTTATAAATATTGTTGTAATTTTTATTTTCTTATTTCAGATAAAGCATGAATTTATGCAAGTTTTCCACTTGAGATTGCGTAATATTGCTGATTTTTAAAGAAGCTTTCTGCCGTGGCTTGAAAAATAAGCTGACGACTTTGATCGCGCGGCCAGAGTCGTTTCAATCGCATACGCAATACCTAAAAAATTTCTTCTAATTAAATGTGTAATAAAATTTAATTTTTGAAATTCCCTCACGTTTCTGTGATCACTAATTCATTATTATAAAAAAATTTGAATCTTCTAACATTTTTAACACATAATCTTATGTAAATGGGGTAACACAAATTTAGATTTATAATTTTTTATTTTATTATTTTCAGAGCTATTTTTTAAATATTTTAAATCCTTTCAAATCTTCCAAAAAATTTTTAAAACTCTTGAAAATTTCTTGGAATTTTTAGAAATATCTTAAAAACTTTAAAATTCTTTGCAGTCCCGTCAAATTATCGTAATCTATTCCAAAGTTGTTAGATTTTTTTAAATGCCCTAAAATAGTTACAACCCTTCGGAATTTTTTAAAATCACTTGGAAATTTTTGTATTTCTTGAAAATTTGTTGGATTTCTTTTAAATTCTCTAAAATATTTCAAATGATTTGCAATACTATGAAACTCTTCGATCTTTTTTAAAATTATTGAAATCAATTGAAAGTTCCTTGAAATCTTTTAAAATACCCTAAAATATTGCAAATTTTTTAAGCGCTTGAAAATTACTTGGAATTTTTTAAAAATGTCCTAAAATGTTTTAAATTCTTTGGAATTTCTTCAAATTATTGAAATAAATTAAAAATTACTTCAATTATTTGAAACCCTTTGACATTTTTTAAAGTCCCTTGAAACTTTTTAAAGTTCTTAAAAATTCCTTGGATTTTTTAAAATTCTCTTTAATATTTTAAATCATATGAAATATTTTGAAGCTTCTATACATTCCTTCGAATTAAAAAAATATATCCTAAAATCTGAAAAATTCTTTGGAATCCCTTCGAAGTATTGAAGGCAATTGATAATTCATGAATTTTTTAAAATACCCTGAAATATTTACAACCCTTCGAAATCTTTTTAAAGTTCTTGAAACTTAGTTGGATTGCTCTTAAATTATCTAAAGTATTTCAAATATTTCTGAATTCTTTGAAATTTTTTAAATCTCCTAAAAATTCCTCGGAATTAAGCAATTATATAACCTAAAATCATAACTACGAGTATATAAACAAATTGAAAATTCCTTGAAATCTTTTAAAATTCTATGAAACTTTTTAAAGCACTTGGAAATTATATGGAATTTTTAAAATACCCTGAAATATTTCAAATCTTTTGCAGACCCATCAAATTATTTAAATCTATTCAAAATTGCTTGGAATCTTCAAAATATCCTACAAAATGTACAATCATTTGAAACTTTTTAAAGCTCTTTGAAATTCCCTGATATTTTTAAAAACATTCTGAAATTAAAAAATGAGCTTAAATCTTTCAAATCATTTGCAGTCTCTTCAAATTATTTAATTCTATTAACAAAACTTTTTAAAGATTAAAAAAATGTATTTAAAAATTGCTTTGAATATTTGCAAAAACACTAAAATCTTTCAAATCCTTTGTAGCCCTCTTCAAATTATTTCAATATACTTAGAAATTCCTTGAAATATTGTAAAATACCCTTAAATATTTAAAATTCTTTGAAATCTTTATAAATCCTTTGAAACTTTTTAAAGCTCTTGAAAATGTTTTGGGATTTTTTTAAATAATCTAAAATCTATTAAATATATTAAATTTATTGGAATCTTTTAAAATACCTTAAAATATTTCAAATCCTTTGAAATTTTTCGAAAGAATAAAATATTTCAAAAGAATTCAAGAAAATTCAGAAATAGTTATAAACTTGAATTCAATAGTGGTTAACAAATGGGTTAACCATTATTTTCATTTTAAAAAGTGACTAATTCATAAATCCTGAATTTCTGATCTAAATGGAATTTATTTTTTTATGGATAATTTTATGCACGAAAATCAGAGCATGAAAAAGATTAACAATTAAAAATTAGATACTCAAGGAATAAAAATTGAAAATAAAAAACGAGAAAGATAATTCAATAAAATATCTCAAAAAGACAAGAAAATGAACCTACCGGCAAATACTTTTTTGAATCTTTTTAATTGATTAATTTTGTTATTGTATAACACGAGAAATTAAAAAGATATTTATTCAAATGTCAACCAGATAAGGATAAAAAAATAAGTTTGTCATATGATTGTATAAAATCTGGATTATTAAAAAAATTACACCCTCGTTATACTTATACAAAAAGGTATTCTAAGGAAGATACCATATATAAAATATGTGCATAATTTTGTTATGTACCAATTAGTACCTTTACAATATTTTATCCTTCAGAAAATCTAAGAGTTATTCTAAAATTTAATTTCTTTAATTATTCCTTTATTTTAGGACCCCAATACTTAACAAAAAATAGGTTTTTTGAAATTTTATTTTTAAAATAGCACCCTGTTCCTTATCAAAAAAGATAAGATTGCCAATGGGATGTTTCATAATTTTCAAATTTATGAATATCTAATTAAAATGTGAACCGGATGCTTATCAAAAATAAGTTTTTTATTTGGTCTCGTTACCTATACAGAGAAGGTATTCTAAGGAAGATGTCGTATATAAAATATGTGCATAATTTTGTTATGTACCAATGAATACCCTTTTAATATTTTATCCTTTTTAAATTTTATAATGAGCCATTATAATTTTTCAGTTCATTATTTATTCCTTTATTTAAGGTCCTAATACTTAACAAAAATAATTTTGTCGAAATGGTATTTTTAATATATCTTTCTTGTACTTACCAAAAAATAAGGTTGCCAATGGCATATTATATCATTTTAGAATTTATGAATAATTTAATAAAAATATTAACCAGATGTTTATCAAAAATAAGTTTTCATATGGCTATTGTATAAAAGCTGGATTATAAAAAAAATGACACCCTTGTTACCTATACAGAGAAGGTATTCTAAGGAAGATGTTATATATAAAATATGTGCATAAGTTTTTTATGTACCAATGAGTACCTTTGTATTATTTTACACATTAGAAGTTTTATTTTCTAATTTTTCAGTTTATCAGAATGTCATATTTAAAATTTCATCCTCCTAATTATAAAAAATAAGGTTTCCAATTAGAGGTTGAATAATTTTCAAATTTATAAATAATTTAAATGTTAATTTTCTCTGATGTTAACCAGATGCTTATGAAAAATAAGTTTTTCATACGTTTGTAAAAAAGCTGAATTATAACAAAAATTACACCCTATCCAAAAAACGAATTCTGATGAAGGTGCCATGTCTGCCGGTTTTTCTTATGAATATTTTAAGAATTCTTTTAATTAAGGCCAAATAATGTTTCCTTCAATTTCTTGAAACAAATCTTTGTATTCATATTTTCGTATAAAGAGTGTTTTAAATCTTCGTGATTTTAGAAATGTATTTTGTGGATTGTTTCTTTTCCTATCTGCGGAAAATATAATTAATCTACATAGATTGGTTCAGAATCGACCACAAAAAAATATATTCTACTCTTAATTTTTGGTTTCAGGCAATAGGAACTGCTGTATGGTCGGTTCTGATGGGCAAGAGACAGATGCTCAAGTACAACAACGGGTTTTTAGCACATTTCTACTCAATTTCAGAGCAAGTTTCTCCGGTGCTAGTTTGGGGCTTCCTGGGACCCGAGGGAAGTCTGCAATCCACTTGCCATTATTTCCGGGATCAGGTTATAGAATTTTTAGTAGACATTTTCAATTTTTTTAAAGTCAGATATACAACGGTCGATAGTCTCGCGGAAGATATACTCAGGGAAATGAAAGTCAGAGTAGAGAACATCAATCAAAGGCTCTCTCTTGAAGGTTGCTAGGATATTATCTAAATTAGGATTACAAAATCGGCGACCCTTGAATTTATTGAGCTTAAAGTCAAGAGAAAAAAAATTTCAACTGATTCTGATAAAGCCGACGTCGATCTGTAAGGTTTTCTGAACACCATGGTCTTTTATTAATAAATAAAGTAATGATCTACATAAGAATCTGCTGAGATTTTTTTTTGGTGAGCTCACCAAAGTCGAGAATCGCCGATTTTTTAAATCCTCGATTATAATTTGTAACTTAATATGCACTCTTTAAAGATTTAGGAAATATATACGATGTGGGACTTGTATTATGTGTTCAAGTTAAGTTATATGTCAATTTGGCTTCAGGACAGGTGTAGAAAAATGTGATCAAAATGCTAAATGAACAAATTTCTACCTGTCTTGTAGACTTTTTAAATTCTCGACATAATATCTGTAATATTTATAGATAATTACTAAAAGTATAGATGATAGTAAAACTCATAACTTATTTGTACTATATACGAAATTCTCTGTTGCAAGCAGGTTTGCAAGTTAATATCGAGCGCATGCTATTTTATAAAAATAGTTTATCCGTAATATCTGTCAGTCTCAAATAACTTGTGATGTAGTGGTAGATTTCCACTTTTGTAAAAGAGAAGTTTTAATTAAGTATCTAATTATATATTATGGTGCGAGTAGTGAAATACACATGTGCCGTTATTTGGAAAAAACAGTGTTTACTAAAAAAAATATATCTTTTTTTTTAATTGTTAATAACTGTAAAAATAATTATTGCATAATTTTCGGAAAACACGGTTCCCTGCAAAGTTTGGTAAGTTGGGATTTGAGAGCTAGAGTAACAAAAAGTTATATCGTTGAAAAATATAATAGATAAAAAATCATTTTTTTTAAATTATTTCAAATGTGTAAAGTGGAACCGATTGGTTGGAAATTTTCAAAAGAAATTAATAATATTTGTTAAGAGGATCTTTTTATAATTTATTTGAGTTAAAAAATTGGTTAAATTTATTATTAATTATTTGAATTGATGTAAAACTTACTAATTTATTTCAGACTTCAAAACCAATAATTTCGAGTTTTATTGATATTTAATACATTCGAAATTTCTGTAGAGTTAATTAATAAATAATAATTAATTCCGCTACAATTTCGTATTATTCGTTATTTATGAAATTTAATAATAGCTATAACATTCTTATTTATGTTTTCGTTACAAAAAAACGTTCGACTTCTAATAAATTGAAATATATAACTTTAATATATACTATTATGCATATATCTACATCTGCAATTGAAGAATTTCCAATTGCAAATCTTCAAAATTAAAATTCTTTAAAATAAAACTCTTAATAAAAGAATAATTTGAAAATCTTTAAAATATTGAAGATTTCCTCCTTTAAAACATTAAAAATTATCACATTTTTATGTTTAATAATTAACAATTCTGCGCTTTTAATGATTAGCATTTGAAATTTCATCAATTTGAAAGATTTAAAATGAAAAACTCTTGACTTTTGATCTTCAAAATCATCACAATTTTTATTTATACATATTTAAAAATTAAACATTATTTTTTAAAAATTTTAAAATTGCATAAATTTAAAATATAATTTTTGTTTATTGAATAATTTTTATTTTTAAAGTAGAAGACATTTAAAGTGCAAATCGTTAAGATTGAAAAATTTGAATGGTAAATTTTTTAAATTGTAGACATTTGAATGGTAAATATTTAAAATTTAATTTTTTTAATTAACAATTTAAAAATTATACGAGTTTTAAGTTTTAGAAATAAAAAATGGTGACATTTTAATGATTTAAAATCATCACAATTTAAAAATTGTCATTTATACATTTTTCGAAGTTAAAGAGTTTTCAATTGTCGAGAATTATCAATTGTAACTCTTCAAAATTGGAGAAATATGAATGGCAAATATTTTAAAATAAAAGACATTTAACTGAAAATCGATAAGATTGAAGAATTTGAATTGTAAATCTGTTAAATTAATTTTTTTTAATTTACAATTTAAAAATTATAAGAGTTGTAAGTTTAATGATAAAAAATTCGGTAATTTTAATGATTTAAGATCACCACAATTGAAAAATTGCTATTTAAACATTGTAAATCTTTAAAATGTAAAATTTAAACATTTTTGCGAGTCTTAATTATTTAAGAATATTATTTAAGAATTGCTATTTATACATATTTCAAAGTTAAAAAATTTTTAATTGTAAATCTTTAAAATTGAAGAGTTTTCAATTGAAGTTAAAAAAATGTTCAAATTGCATACCTTTAAAATATAAGTTTTGAAAATTGAATAACTTTTAATTCTATAGTTTTAAAATTCAAGAAAATTGTATTGTAACTATTCAAAATGGTAAAAATTTGAATTGTCGATCTTTGAAATTGAAGATTTTAATATTTATTTAATTTAAATTAAAATGTTTAAGATTTCATTTATAATAAATAACAACAAATAACAATAAAATTGAAATATTGAAAATGGCATACCTTTAAAATATAATATTTGAAAATTGAGTAATTTGTAATTCTATAGTCTTAAATTCAAGAAATTTTTCCTTGTTTCAAACATTTACAATATTAAAAATTGACGAAAGTTTTATATTTTACAATTAATAATCCTGCAATTTTAATTATTAGAATTTTAAATTTCATTTAAGCAGTATTCAATTGTAAATCTTGAAAATTGTAGAACTTTGAATTGTTAATCTTTAAAATTTAATTTGTTTAATTTACAATTTTAAATTTTATAATTAAAAGTGCTGTCATTTTAATAATTGACATTTCAACTTTCATCAATTCGGAATATTTAGAATTAAAATCATTACAATTTAAGAAGTTCTATTTATACGTCTTTCAAAATTAAACAGTTTTCAATGTTAAATTTTAAAAATTGAAGTGGTTTGAATTAAAATATTAAAAGCAATTTTAAGCAACTTTGAATACGCAAATCTTTTAAAATTGAAGAATATTTAATTTTTTAAATTTACAATTTAAAATTCAAAAATTATGAATACTAATATTATGAATATGCAATCATTAATTAATGAATCAATAATTAACATTTAAAAAAAATTTCTCTGCAAATATGAAAATATCATATGCAAATTGAAGAACAAAAAAAATCAGAGAATGAATTAGAATTCTCGAAAGCCGGGAATAATGGTTCTAACAGTTTTTGTCGATTTTCTCGGCTTCGTTCATTTTGCAGTGATTTTCCAAATCACGGCAGATATGCGTATTTAGTTTATGTAGAAACGTATACTCATGAGGAAAGTATTATGAAAAAAGAAGAAAAAAAAGAAATTAGTTCACCGGTATTACATTCCATTAAAGGGTAATCTTTGTGTCAAGTTAATGAAAAAGTACAAGACTTATCGCCGGTTAGTTAAGGAAAATGCATGATAAAATAAGTCAGTCAAAGTTGTCGATGAAACGCCTTTTCTATTAAAACAGGGTGTCTAGCGTTCCTGAAAAAAAAGGTCTATGACGTTTCCAGGTTTTCCAGGATGAAAAAATTATTTTATCCAGATACCTTTTTACTGTGAAAAAATAATATTCACGAAAAATAGTAGAAGTTGATCTAGTAGAAATTAATAAAGTGTTATCTGCAAATTTTCTGATACGCCCCCAAAATCTAATTTTGTGGTCAAAAAAGGCTTTTTTTGGTGATTGTTCTTTTTCATCAGGTCGGAAAATCACGAAGCTACAATCGTAAATATTTCTAAGTTTCTCATTTTTTCCCGATTTCTTCAAATTTAAGAACAACTTAATGACAGTCTTTTAGAACTAATATTTTTTGGTTTTGATATCATCAAGAATAAAATAATTTCAAATTAACACTTGAAAGTCTATTTATTTATTTCAATAACAAAATTGATAAATAAATAGTTAAAAAGTTGAATTTTCTAGACAAAAAATGCCTTACTAAAAAAATTGTGTAATTTTCAAAGGAAAAAGAGTTCAATTTTTAATAAAATAATGGAATTTTCAACACAGCGGTCGAATTTTGAAACAAAAAGTATAAAACTTCAAACCAAAATAGTTGAATTTCCAACAATAAAGCCAAATTTTTAACTGCAAAAGAACAATTTTGAACCAAAAAATGAACATTTTACATATTTGGGTAAAAACTTAATATAAAAAAAAACGAATATTTAAGAAGACAGTTAAATTTTATACAAAAAATATGTATTTCTGACAAATAAGTTAAATTGTCCACAAAATAATTAAATCTACGACAAATTAGTTGACTTTTCAACCAATATTGTCGAATTTTGAAGCAAAAAGAATTAAAATTAAATAAAAAACAGTTGATTTTTCCACAAGACAAATTGAATTTTCAACAAAACGATTAATTTGCTACCAATAAATAAAAAATTTTTACTTGAAAAAGATCAAGTTACAACGAAAAATGAAAAAGTTATATATCCTAATCAAAAATTAATTTTAAGCAAAACAGTTTCATTTTAAGCAAAGTAGTTAAATTTTTAACCTAATAGTTTTATTTTCAAGCTAGTAATATGAATATTGTCAAAACTACGAATTTTCAACCAAAACATTAATTTTCTACCATAGAAGTAGAATTTTCCAAAATATACCTGCATTTTCAACAAAATATTTAACTTTTCAACAAAAAAAGTTCATTTTTAACCAAACAGTTGCAGTTTAAACCAAAGTAGTTGAATTCTTAATCAAAAAGTTTTCTTTTTTCTTATTTTTTTTTTAAATTTTGAATTTGAATTTTCTACTTATAAAAGCTATTTCTCTACTAAAAAGATCCATTTTCAACCAAAAATGGAAAAGTTACATTTTCAGGTAGAAAATTGATTTTCAACCAAATAGTTGAATTTTTAACCTAGGAAGATGAATTCTCAAAACAAAACTACAAATTTTCTACCTAAAAATTAATTTTCTACCAAAAAATTAGAATTTTTAAAGAAAAACATAATTTTTCCACAAAGTGGGTAAATTTTCAACAAGAAGGTTAATATTTAACCAAAAAATTGAAGTTTTAACCAAAATTGTTGAATTTTTAACCATACAATTTTTATTTCTTTTTTTAAAGCTTTTTTTTTTTAATTTCTACCGAAAAAGATAGATTTTCAACTAAAACATCCATTTTACACCAAAAATTGAAAAGTTATATTTTCAGCTAGAAATTTAATTTTGAACAAAATAGTTGAATTTTTAACAAATTAGTTGAATTTTTAATTTATGAAGATGTATTCTCAAAACAAAACTACGTATTTTCAACCAAAAAATTAATTTTTTGCCAAAAAAGTAGAATTTCCCAAAAAATACATGAATTTTCAACAAAATAATTAAATTTTCAACATAAAGGTTCATTTTTAACAAAAAATTGCAGTTTTAATCAAAATAGTTGAATTTGTAACCATAAACTTTCCTATTTTAAAATAAAATGTAAGTTTTTTTGAAATTTTCTACCAAAAAGCCGATTTTTCAACAAAATAGTTAAATTTGTTACTAAAAAGATGTAATTTAAATAACAACAAATTTAATTTTTAACAAAGGGGTTCGACTGTTACTCAAGTAGTTGAATTTTCCATTTAAAAGAAATCAATTTTATACATTAAAATGGAATAGTTATATTTTCACTTGAAAAAGTTAATCTTTTAACGAAAAATTAAAATTAATTTTCACCCAAAAATAGAAACGAATTTAAATGTTCAACTTGGATAGTTAAATTTTACATTAAAAAAAAGAACTGTTTTCCAACTTTCTACCAAGTAATTGACTTTTCTACCAAAAGGTAGAAAAGTTTGAACGAAATTGTAGAATTTGAGTTCAAATAATTAACTTCTTGACTAAAAATATAATTGTTAGGAGGAAGCAACAAGACAAGACAAATATTTTACTAACAAGAATGTTGTAACAGGGTGGCCGCAAATTTTATTTTCAAACTTTACTAACTTTTCCTTTGCCATTTTTTACTTTTCCCTGACCATTAATACTCAAAGATCAGAATTTTAATAATTTAAAATTTGTAACACATAATCTTTTATAGACAGAATAAAAAAATTTGAAATGAAAATACAAAAATTAAAGCACCTCTTTTAGAAATTCCCTGACTTTTGCAAGATTTTTTTCTTCAAAATCCAAATTTTTTTCTTCAAAAATTAAATTAAATTGTTCGTAAAGTTGAAAAAAAGTCGGGAATAAATGAGAAACCTTCAAAATATTTTCAATTGTACCTTCGTGATTTTTAACTCTGATTAAATAAGCAATCTATTATTCAAAAGGTATGTTTTTCTACTTTCAAATAAAACAAAAAATTATAAATCAAATAAGAAATTGAGAGTTATTAACTATTATTTACATGAACTTACAAAAAAACCTATTTTTCTTGAAGGGATTAAAAATCCCAGGATTATGAGCAAAATTCAAAGACTTTTCCAGGTTTTCAAGGATTTTCAGGACGCTAGACACTCTAAATAAAAGGGTAAATTCTAAAAAAAATCGGAATACAAAAAAAAACTTTGTATTTGTATTTATAAACTTCGCATCTACCAAGAAGCCTAATTTGATTGAGGAGACCAATCAAGATTTTTCGTGAGCAGAAAATGTGATAAAAGATTTACCGCATTTAATTCAATTATGTATTGAGACTATCGTACATCAAGTATGAGTTCTTTTAATAATGTATATTTTTTTAGAACGAGTTTACCAATCGTGTCAAATATTTGATTAATTTTGCAGATTGAATTTTAAAACCAGATTATTTATGAAAACTAGATAATTTATGCAGACAGTTCATATGATCACTTTTAACTAATGCGAATTTGTAACAAATGTTCGAAAATGTACTCCTTTTTCTCTACCTATATTAAAGAAGTCGAAATTATGTTTGTATTTTCTTCTTTATTATCTGACATAAAAAAACTAGAACTGGTTGTCTAGTCATATTGTGAAAAAAAATTATCTGACAATTCCAGGTTTTTCCAGGCGGCAATAAGGAGGTTATTCGCGTTAATAGGGTAATATATTCTTTTAAATAAAATTAATTTGGGTACTATATTGAATTCAATTTGAAACACTTCAAATTCCTATCATTTCAAGGATAAATATTGCGTTTTCAACAAGATAGATGAAGTTTTAACACAAAAGATCAAATTTACCGGAATTCTACCAAAGAAAGACGAATTTTCAACTGCGATTGATCAATTTTCAATCAAACAGTTGAATTTTCAACTAAAAAATATAAAATTTTAAGTAAAAATGAAATATTTAAATTTTCAGTTTAAAAATTAATTTTTAATAAAAATAAAAACGAATTTTCTACCAAAGAGATGAATCTTCAAATAAAGTGATGGAATATTCAATTGGATTAGTTACATTTTTCAGTTAAAAAAATTATTTTCAACCGAAGAGGTTCAATTCTCAATTTAAAAAAAAAAACTAATTCTCATACACAAAAAGAAGAATTTTTAACCAGAGATGAATTTTTAATAAAAATGACCCATCTTTAACCAAACAAATTTTTTTTATCAAAAGTGTTTAACTTTCAACCAATTAGTTGAATTTTTAACAAAATGATGAATCTTCAACTAAAATAGTTTTATTTTCTGCCAAGATTAATTTTCTACCAAAAAAGACGAATTTTCAAATATAAATGAAAGATTGCAGTACAGAACTAGATAAGCAACATTTTTTCGAAGATGGGCTTTTTGCAATAAAAAATTCTTCAAACATCAAATACATATTTTGTTGAAAGGATTTTTTCAAAAGCTCGTTTTTAATATAATAATGAAAATATTATTAATTTGAAACCAGATACTCTTGGTATGTGTCTCCCATTTTCTTCTTTTTTAATTTTCTATGATTTTACCTTTTTTAAATAAAATTTTTTTTAAATATAAAACTAATTGCAACGTTTTTTCAGCACCAAAGTACCAATCAAATTCCAACTTACAAGTTTTTTCACTTACCTTTTTGTCTTGCGATCAAAAACTTTATTTCGTAAAATTATTATTTATTAAAAAAGATATAACTTTCTTCTTTTTATAGAATTTTGAATGAAAAATCGTCTGTCACAGTGCGCTACTGTCACACTACATCTTTATTTTCCCGGAATAGAATAATTTTTTTGGATGAAAGCTTATTTATTCTCATGTAGCCTCCTAATATCTCGGGAGCAAGATTTTATTTTTTGTGTCAACTGAAAATTTCACTTTTTATCATGATTCGTAACCAAGCCTGTTCTAATTTTAGGTTCTTGTCACTTTGAGATTGTAGAATTCCACATTCCCTTTCTCGGAACTCGATAATATTTTGTAATCATACTTTTTAGCCTCAATTTAGAAATGCAACCCTTCAATTCATCATTTTTTAACCAAAAAGTTGAATGTTCAACAAAAAATATAATAGTTCAATTTTCTATTAAAAAATTAATTTTCAACGAAAAATAAAAACTAATTTTCAACCAAAGAGATAAATTTTCTATATCAGTTATGAATCTTAAACCAGAAAAAATTAAATATTAACATTAAATGTCACCTAGAACGATTCAAGTTCTACACAGACTATTATTTTTTAACGAAATACATGAATTTAAAAAATATATAAATTTTCAATAAAAGAGATCAATTTTCAACTAAGTTGATGAAATATTCAACTAGATTAGTTAAATTTCTATTTTAAAGAATCAATTTTTAACTAAAAATGATGGAATATTCAACTGAATTAGTTCAATTTACGGGCAAGAAAATTAATTTTCAACATAAAAAAACTTCAACCAAATAGTAAGATTCTTAAATAAAAAATTGAGTTTCAACAAAATAGATAAATTATTAACCACAGCGATGAATTCTTAACTAAAATAATAAAAAATTTAAGTGGATTAGTTACATTTTCAACGCAAAAAAATTAATTTTCAACAGGAAGAAAAATTCTTAATAAAATAGATTTTAAACCAAAGTGATGAACTTTCAACTACTCATAAAATAATGAATCTTGAACTAAAGTAGTTGAATTTTCAACCAGCAAGATTAACTTTCTACCAAAAAAGACAAATTTTCCAAGAAGAAAAAGATAAATTTTCAACACTTTTCAATTAACAAAATTAATTTGAAACCTAGAAAGAAAAAGAATTTTCAAACCAAAATAGTTTTTAAATAGTTTTCAATAAAAATGAAAAAAGAACGAATATTAAACCAAACAATTAAATTTTAAATTAAAATGATGAATCTTCAGCCATGAAAAAGAATTTTTATTAATGTATTTCAATTTTTATCCGAGCAATTGAATTTTTAACCACAAACGATGAATTCTCCATTTTAAAACAAAAAAAGTTGAATTCAACAAAAAAAAAATTTCAACCAGATTTGAATTTTGCACCGAGAAAGATTTTTCAGTAAATAAAAATAAAGTTCGT
>JAWWLR010000166.1:27595753-27608209 GCA_035041075.1 Acraspis erinacei | reverse complement strand
ATTAATTTGATGATTGGACGTTAAATAAGATTTTTAATTTGGATTTTAATCTAATTTAAATTTCTTAAATTTTAAGGAGACAAAAATTGTGTTTGTTTGAAAAACAACAATTTCCAAGACACCTGCAAAATTGCATATAAAATTTATTATTTTCTAAACAATAAATTTCGGTATTTTTGAAATAATCGATACTCTCCATTATTTCTAACTTACTTAATTATTTTTCTCCCAAAAAATTTCTAAAAATGTTAAATTAAGTCATTTTTAGTCCTTCATCACAACATACAATTACATTTTTGAATAATTTGAGGAAATTTAAGATTCTTTAAAAATTTTCGCAAAAATCTCGAAAATAGCGCAAGATAGAAAAAAGTGTCAAAAGTCATTTCATAAATATATTTTCAAAACACAATGCTAAATGGTCCTTCGAAAAAAGTAGCCAGTCCTCGACTACACCACTGAATATTTTTCTTAACCTTTGAATTGAAATTTATTTCCAATTATGTGTATGAATTTGGCAACATTCCTTTCTTTGATTTTTTTAAAATTATCCAATCGTCATTGCAGAAAAACGATAACATTTTTTTCGAGATTCATTTTTTAAACTACTGTTCTTTGGATTCTAACGTTTCATTAAAAAAATATGTATTCTCCTATATGTTAAATAAAGCTCATTATCCTATTGTTAAGGAACGTGGTTCTCGAAGCTTATTCTCACTTATTAGTCGAAATATGTATCGAAAATCTCATCATCCGAATCCTCGTCCCCTGAAGACGGTTCGTCCGGCCGCACGTTCTTTATTTTATTAAGTCTCTTATACTCTTCAAAACTGTCCGCGTCTAAAAAAATTATAATAAATTATTAGGCACGTGTTTAGGTTGGAAAATATTTTATACAAGCGATCGATATGTTTACATACTAAAATTCCTGGGGAGAGGCCGCCTCCATTCAGGAACTGTAACTCGGTCAGGATTGACAACAACATGAGGATTTTTCTCTTTCTCCATATGTAACCTCAGCCATTCTGCTCCTAATTATAATGTTTTATTTTAGATCAGACAGAGCATTTTAAATAAACCAGGGTGGCCAACAAACTTCATTTTTACATTTCCGTGGCTTTTCCATAACTAATTTTTCATTTTCGAAATAGGTTTTCCAGCTCAAAAAGTAAAGTTTCTTAACGGTCTCCTTTTTTTACATCAATTATTGAAATAACTGTTTGTAATAGATGTAAAAAATAAGCCATTCACTTTCTTATTAGCCAACAATTTTTAAAGAAACAGAATCATAAATGAACAAATTCATTTGTTATGAAATTTTTCTAAGTCTTAAAATTTTTATTAAATCTTTCAAATATTTGTGAGAGCTTTTTTTAATCTTTGTTTGTGAAATCTTTTCTGTTCGTATGAATTTTTTTGAAATCTTCTCAAATTTGTTAAATCCTTTTGAGATAGTTTACCATCTTTGAAATAATTGTGAAATTTTTCGTATTGTTTGAAATCATTGAAATATTTAATATGAAATTATGAAATTTTTAAATATTTGTGAAATCGTTATCCAATAT
Organism: Acraspis erinacei; assembly: GCA_035041075.1. Taxonomy (NCBI): domain Eukaryota; kingdom Metazoa; phylum Arthropoda; class Insecta; order Hymenoptera; family Cynipidae; genus Acraspis; species Acraspis erinacei. The sequence continues at coordinate 27,606,644 of JAWWLR010000166.1, read as the reverse complement.
TTTGTATTTATTTGAAATCCTTAAAATATAAATTATATCTGCATAAATAAATACTTTTCGGTAGCAAGATTTTTTCTAAACGATATGTTTCTTTCATAATAGACTAAAAGATTTAAACTACTTTTCGACTTTTAATAAAATAACTGCTTTAAAAGAAAAAAAATTTCCTGATACCTAAAATATTGTTTAAAATACCCTGAGAGCTTTTAAAATCATTGATAAAATCATTTTATTATTAAAATCCTTGGAAAACCTTGAAATGTTTTAAAATTTCGAAATCACATAAAATTATTTAAATAAATAAAAAAATTCCCTAAAATATTACAAACCCTTTGAAATCTGAAATGTCCTGAAACTTTTGAAGGCCCTTGAAAATTTCTTGGATTTTTTTAATTCCCTAAAATATTTAAAATCCTTTGCAATCTTTTGAACTATCTTGAAATGTTTATAGCTCTTGAAAAGTCCTTGGAATCTTTCAAGATTCCTTAATATCTTAAAACCACTTTAAATTATTCAAATCTAATAAAGATAATTAAAAATATTTTTAATTCTTCGAAATCTTTCATAATTTCTTGACATTTTTTAAGCTTTTAAAAAATTCCTTGGAAATTTGGTAAATTCTCTAAAATATGCCAAGTTCTTTTAAACACTTCAAATTTTTTTTTATGTTTTTGAAAACTACTTGGATTTTTAAAAATACTCTAAAACCTTCAAAATCCTTTGGAATCACTTTAAATTATTAAAATCAGTTGAAACTTTTTAAAACTCATAAAAAGTTCTTTAAAAATACAAAAAATATCCTAAAATCTAAAAAAAATTGAAATCCCTTCGAATGATTGAAATCATTCAAAAATTCCTTGAAATCTATTTAAGATCCTTAAAATATTTCAAGCCCTTTGAAATCCTGTGAAATTGCTCATTTCTTTGACTAAATTCTTTAAAATCCATTCAAATATTATAAAATCCCATGAAATTACATGATATCTGATATTTCCTGAAATCCTGGAAAATTTATTAAAATACTTTTAAAGCTATTGAAAATTCCTTGGAATTTTTTTAATATCCTAAAATCCTTTGGAATACTTTCAAACTATCGAAATCTTTTGAAATACTTTCAAATTATTGACATCTGTACAAAATTTCATGGAATCTTTGAAAATACCCTAAATTATTTCAAAGGAATTCATTTTAAAAAGTGACCAAAAATTGATTCTAGAATAAAAAGGGACTAAAAGTGCTTTTTTGCAAAAAAACTATTGACTTTTGCAATGTTTTTTTTTAATCCCTAACTTTTCCTGACCAGCAAAATTCTCTGAATTTTCCCTGACTTCCAGATTTTCCCTGAGCTGCGACCACCCTGGTTTTAAACTTAGCTTTATTTGAAATAATAAATAAATAAATAAACACTAAATAAATACCAATGTGTGCTTTGGGTATATACACTTTTATTTCTCTTCCTGTATTCGTATGCATACATTTTTCAGGAACTATGGCTCCAAACATATTTATAATAACGTAGTATTTCTTATCATTTAGGCATGTACTGTAAAAATATAGTTGAGATTTATAATTCTGATACAAGCAGGCCTGAGATTGTACGCGTTTGAATTGAGAATCTAAAGATGAATTTGATATATTTTTCTTTTTTTATATATTTTTTATATTAATAATGATTTTTCAACCAAAAAACAAAATTTTCACAAAGTTTTTCAACTTTAACCATATTGTTGATTTTTTAACCAAAAAAGGTAAATTCTCAACGGAAAATGCAATAGTTGTTTTCTTAATTGAAAGAAATTATAATTTTAATTAAAAATAGTTGAATTCATCCAAAAAAAACGACTTTTCAAGAAAATAGTTTGCTTTTTAATTAAATTGTAGAGTTTACAACCAAAAAATGAATTTCCAGCCAAGCAGAATAATTTTCTACCAAAAAGGCGAATTTTTAACCAAAGAGATGCATTTTTAACTAAAATAAAGAATCTTCAAAAAGAACAAAATGAACATTGAACAAAGTAGCTCAACTTTTATAACTAATTAGTTGTATTTTAAACTAAAACGAAAATAATTCTCAAAGAAAAAATGTGATAGTCCGAAAAAATTTGTATTTTTAATCAAGTATTTGAATTTTGAACTAAAAAAATATGAATTCGCATCGGAAAATCTAATAAATAATTGATATTTTAACAAATTTAAAAAAAAATTAAATTAATAACAGTTGAATTTATTAGAAACAACTATTTGTCAACCAAATAGTTAGTTTTTCAAACCCAATTATTAAATTTTCAACCAAAACGATTAATTTCCAACCGAAAAGATTAATTTTATACCAAAAAAAATGATTTTTCAATCAAAGAGATGCATTTTTAAATAATACGATAAATCTTCAAAAACAAGCAATTGAATAAATAAAATTAAAAAATATATTTTTCAGTCAAGAAAGAAACAAAATTTCATAAAAATTCTTTAAATATCAAGCCAAGCGAACAAAATTTTCTATGAATAAGTTGAATTTCCAACCCAAAATTACGAATTTTTAACAAAATAATTATATTTTTTTTAGCCAGACAATGAAATTGTAAACAAAAAACAGTTCTTAACCGAAAATACACATAACATTAGACTTTTTAACCAAAAAAAATGGTTGGATTTTTGTATTGCATTATATCTTTTTCTTTCAAATCGAACATAACAGTTTTTCCAGAAGTGATGCAAAAAATGGAAAAAATACAAACAAATAATTGCTTTATTTAATTATCGTACAATTTCAAATTATTACAAGGGATTTTGATTAATTTACAAAATTTTAAGGACTATTCAGCACCAATTATTTCTAAGGATTTCATAATTTAAAAAATTTTGAGCTATTTTAATAGATATCAAAGAATTTAAAAAGATTTCAAAAGATTTCGAGAGATTTGAACCGTGTTTCTCAAAGAGAAATTTCATGATAATTTAATTTATATTGAAGTAATTTCAAATAATTTCTGCTTATTTTAATGAAATATTAAGATTTCCAACAATTTCAATGGATTTCGAGAGATTTTAAAAATTTCAAGAAATTTCCAAGAATTTTGTAGATTTTCAAAGAATTAACGCGATTAGAATATATTTAAAAGCTATTTTAACTAATTTTTAAGCATTTAATTTTTTTTAATATTTCAAGAGATTTTAAGGAAGTTTGAATGGTTTCCGATTATTTTAAGCTCAATTTCAAGGATTTTCTAGCAATTCAAAAAAGGGTCAAGGGATTTCAAATAATTTCTACTTATTTTAATGAATTATTACAATTTCTAAAGATTTAAATGGATTTTGAGAGATTTAAAAAATTTCATGAAAATAAAAAAAGATTTGAAGATATTTTACCTGATATTAAAGAGATATTAAAAATTTCTAGAGAATTTTAGAATATAAACGAAATAATGTAAAATTTCATGGATGTTTTTGCGATTCTAAATATTTCATAGGATTTTAAGGTGTTTCAAGAAATTTCACCAAATTTAAAGGGATTTATTGAATCTCCAAGGATTTCAAAAATTTCTAGGGATTTAAATGCGTTTTTTTAGACAGAAAATTAATGTTAATTTAATTTATACTCGCGGCATTTAAATTATTTCTGATTATTTTAATGCATTATTACAATTTCCAAATATTTCAATGAATTTCGAGAGATTTCAAAAATTGCAAGGAATGTCAAAGAATTTTATAGTATTTCCAAGAATTAACACAATTTAAAAATATTTGAAGCTATTTTAACTCATTTTAAAGGATTTCAAGAGATTTTGAAAATTTCAACCGACTTTAAAGAATTTTCAATTGTTTTCGAATATTTTAAGCTTGATTTTAAATTTTTTCTAGAGGACTTTAGAAAATAAATTAAATTAAATTTCAAGAAATTTCTAGCGATTCCAAAAATTTCAAGGGATTTGACCGATTTTTTTTACATATTGAATGACAATTTAATTTATATTCAAGAAATTCCAAACGAATTCTACTTATTTTAATGAATTATTACGATTTTAATAGATTTCGAAGTATTTCAAGAAATTTTAAAAGATTTGAAGGACTCTATTGAATCTCCAACAATTTAAAACATTTTTTACGGAATTAAAGGGTCTTTTTATAGGAGAAATTAAGTTTATATTTAAAAGGTTTCAAATGATTTCTTTTTATTATAATCTATTTGAAGAGATTTAAATAATTTTCAAGAATACCAAAAATTTTGTAGGATTTCAAAGAATTCCACAAGATTTAAGGAATTTTATAGCACCTGCAATTATTTCAAATGATTTACGGGATCATAAAAGATTTAAAGTTATTTTATCTGACGTTAAAAAATTTTAAGAGATTTAAAAAACTTGAAGGTGTTTCAAAGAATTTTCTGTAGTTTCCGAAAATTTTAAGGTATTTCTAGAGGACTTTGGAAGATAAATAAAATAAAATACCAAGAGAGTTCAACCAAATTTTAGAAAACTTTTTTAAAATAAAATAAATTTTATTTCCAAGAATTTCTACGGATTTTAACGATTTCAAGATTTGAACAATCTTTGAAAGGATTTTCAATAATGTTTAAGGATCTCTTGAGTTGTTTTCTACTTTATGCATTAATTATTTCAATATTTTTGTACGATTTTTTCTAAAGCTGATTATCCTACAGCCTTTTTCTATGTAATGATTTTATATAATGAATTTTCTATAATCGTGATAAATTATAGAAAATTAATTTATTTTTTAGAGTTAATTTTAAATAAATCATATTACTAATAATATAATATAAAACAGTTTTTATATTTTTGACAATCTCAGGCCAGGTGAAAGTGATTATTTAGGAAAAGTGAAAAAAATTGCTTACCTGAAATGCAATCTTTCTCTGTCGATTCGAAGGTAATACTTTTTAATATCACATAACTGTATCTGTAGAATTACAACTACATCTGTTTGATGCCACATTATTTTTGGACTATTTAAATTACTCTTGAGAAGTGGTAAATTCATTTTGTCAGTTAAAATCTGAAATTTTTTAATTTATATTTGGTGAAAATCCAAAAGACGGAATTATTCAATTTTGAATCGAATAGAGTAAAAGTATTTCAGATAAACCTAAAACATTTTTCTTCTATTCATATTAATTACTATAAATAATTATTTGCGAGATGCTCTAATTTTATAATTATATTTTTTTATCTGCTTCTCGAGGATAAAAATATAAGAATTATAATTTTATTACCTATTCAGGGTTGGTACAAAATCCCAATTTCGAAATTTCCCTGACCTGAAAAAACGGATTTTCAACAAAATAGATGAATACTCAACCAGAGAGATGAATTTTCTAAAAAAGAAAAGAAATTTCCAACAAAATAGTAAAATTTTCAACTAAAGAGATGAATCTTCAACCAAAAAATTGTAATAGTTGATATTTATCCAAAAAATATGTTAATTTTCAATAAAAAACAGTTGAATCCTTAACCAAAACAAGTTAATTTTCAAACCAAAAGCTGTCCATAAAGAGAATTTTTAATTATCAAGTCAAAAAGACGAATTTTCTGCAGGAAATTGAGTTTTCTAGCTGAAAATAATTGAATTTTTAACCCCAAAAAGATGAGTTTTTAACCAAATAAATAACTTTCAACTAAAAAAAAAAGTAAACAAATTTCACGCAAAAATGAAATAGCTAGACATGAATTTTCAACCATATAGTGGAATTTTTAAATAAAGGTACATTTCCAAGGAAACATGGAATAGTTAAATTTTTCGTTAAAAAATTAATTAAAAAAAAAAAAAAATTTTAACAGTTAAATTTTGAACTAAAAATGGAATTTTAAAAACTTATTTTTAATTGCAACGAAGTAGTTGAATTGTCTGCTAAAAAAGATTATGTATGAACAAAAAATGTAATAATTGATATTTCAACTAAAAATATTTACATTTAAAATCAAAAACAGTTAAATTCAACAAAAAAATACCACTGTCAATAAAACAGTTAAATCCTGAATGAAAAACGCTTATTTTCAATCAAAAAGTTGTATTTTCACCCAAAAATGATTAAATTTGTATGATGAATTTGTTTTATGTTAACAAAAAATCATTTTCAACCAAAAAAGTTACACTTTCAAATAAAATGATGAATTTTCAAATAAATTTAATTTTAAACAATTTAAAAAAAAGTAATTTTTGAATAAAAAATTTAATAGTTAAATGTTTGGATGAAAAAATTAATTTTCAATCGCAGAGAATTATTTTGTATTAAAATGAGGGAATATTCAACTGTAATAGCTCCATTGTCCGTTAAAGAATTAAATTTCAACCCACAAAAAAAATCAACAAAATAGTTTCAACAGGATTAGTTCAATTTTCAGTAAAAAAAATAATATTCATCCAAAGGGAAAACAAATTTTCAACAAAATAGCTCATTTTTCAACAAGTGATAAATTTTAAATTAAAATTATGAATCTTTAACCAAAAAAAATTTTTGTAACAAAAGAGTTTAATTTTCAACCAATTCATTAAATTTTCTTTCAAAAAAAAATTTCTACCAAAGAAGACATATACCAAACAGAGACATATTTAATTAAAATCATGGAATATTCAACTAAAATAGTTGTGTTTTTTCGTTAAAAAATCATTTTCAACCAAAAAAATCTCATTTTCAAGAAAAAAGTTAAATTTTCAGTAGAAACAAATTATTTTCAGCCAGAGAGAAAACGATTTTTCATCAAAATAGCTATTTTTTCCAGCAAATAGATCAATTTTAAATTACAATGATAATTATTCAACCAAAAAAAAATTAATTAAAAAAAAGAGCTTAACTTTCAATCAAGTATTGAAATTTTTATACCAAAAAAGTTGAATTCTGACCAAAAAATGTAGTAGTTGATACTTTAACCAAAAAATATTTAATTTTTTTTATCAATAAAAGTATAAGTCAACTAAAAATGTTTAATTTGCAAAAAAACGATGAAGTTTTAAACACAAAGATTAATTTTCCAAGAAAAAGAATGAATTTTCAAGAAAATACATCAATTTTCAACCGAATACTTGAATTTTTAACTAAAATCGATCAAATTTAAATAATTTTCCTAAATTAAGCATGCCCTCGACAAAATTCCGTGGCTTTATAAAAAAATACCTGACAGGGAAACGAATATTTAAATTTGCCACTGAAAATGATCAATTTAAAAAAAAAAAATAGAATTGTTAAACTTTTAGTTGAAACAATTAATTTTAAACAAAAATAAAATGGATTTTCAAAATAATAGTTCAATTGTCAACCTAACTTACGAATTTGCAACTAAAAAAAAATTAATCTTAAACTGAAATAGTTGAATTTTTAACAACAAAGAATTCATTTGTACTAAAAAAGATAAATTGTCAATCAAAACTTAAATAATTAAATTTTAAGTTCAAAAAATTAATGGTCAACCAAGCCGAAGAATTTTCAACTAAAACTATGGAACGCTCAATTGGAAAAAGGTAAATTTTTAGTTAAAAAAATTACTTTCAACAAAAAAACTATCTCTCAAAGAAATAGTAAAATTTTCAAACAAAGTGATGAATTTTCAACTAAAATTTTGAATATCTAACTGGAATAGTTTAATTTTCAACTAAAAATATTAATCTTTATCTAGAATAATTGAATTTTGGACCAAGAAGATAAATTTCCAAACAAGAGGAATAATTTCTACTAAAAAATATGAATTTTCAACTAAAAAAGAACATTTTTCAACAAAAAATCGAATGATTAAATTTTTAGTCAAAAAATGAATGTTCAAACAAAGGGATGAATTTTGATATATACTTAATAAATATTTAACTGATATAATGGTTACATTTTTAGTCCAAAAACCAAATTTTTTATCCAAAAAGAAAACAAACTTTCAACAAATTAGTTAAATTATCGACAAAAAAATCCTTTTCATCAAAAGGAAAAACAAGTTTTCAATCAAATAGCTCATATTTCAACCAAAGAAATTAAACTTTAATTCAAATGATGGGTATTGAAAAAAATAACTTGCAACAAAAGAATTTAACTGAAGTTTCAACTAAAATAATTAATATTTAACTGTAATACTTACATTTTGAACGGATTTTTAACAAAATATGTGGATTTTAGACGAAATAGTTAAATTTTCAATTACAAAAGACAAATTTTCATTCAAAATGATGAATTAAAAAAAATTCAACCAAAAATGGACATTCAAATTTTCAGTTGAGGGAATTAATTTTTAACCAAATTGATGACATCAATTTTCATACAACTAGTGTAATTTCTAAATAAATTTTAAATTGGAAAATTAAAATCGTAAGCCATAAAACGAATGAAAAACTGTTTTGTTACTGCCGACAAAAACTCTGGACAATTTAAAAAATGATTTTAACTTTGAAAGTATAATTGGAAACGAGGAGAAATATTTATTTTCTAATTCTGTAATTAATTCTAAAAAACACGGGCATTCAACAACTACAGTCGAAGATTTCTTCTACAATATATAATGAAATACAAATTTGAAAAAATATATTCAAGGACCAGTTACCGGATGACATTCTCTCATATTTAATAAAATTTATTTTTATACGGAGTAAAGTAAAAACAATTTTCAGACAGGATGTTATTGAAGAAAATACGCTTAATAAAACCCTGTAATTAGGACAATTATTCCTCAAAAAACAAAAACGTATATATAATATTTCAGGGACAATATATGTCCACTTTTTGATTTTCACGCAGAATATTATGATTTTATATGTATTTAAGAAGGTGTAACTTACACTCTGCTTACCTCTTGTAATTTACTTGGACGTGTTTTTGTAATATGTTAGTTGCTTTATCATTTTTATTATATAAATATTATATTTAAATGATTTTAATTGCGTTTTTAAGTCCATGGAATTTAGGTTATGTATAAATAGGTGAATCTTTTAATGTGTTGGGTTCGTTGGGTTGGGAGAGATTTGAAATAAGGGAGCTTACGTTACGAGCCGCCACCCGCTGGAAGCGCTAGCTGCTTGAGTCTAAGTTACGCGAAAATTCAAATTTGATAAATAAAAAATTGCTTTTTTTGGTACAAATTAATAATCGAAATGTATAGCTCAATCCTAAAATCAAGTCAACTGTGTGTCATTTAGTTTTGAAAAAAAATTTAATAATTTAGGTACTTATCAGTTTTCTTGCCTAGTTCTGAATTTCACAAATATAACAAAAAAATGAATTTTCAACTAAATAATTGCAATTTTAACTAAAAAGGATCAATTTTAAATTTAAAAAAAAATTTCAACCAATTTTTTAACTTTTCCAAACAAAAGTTTTCAACGAAATAAATGAATTCTCAATTAGAAAAATATTTAATGAAAAATGGAATCCTTAAGTTTTCACTAAAAAATTAATTTTCAACCAAAAAAATGATGAATTTTTAACAAAATAGTTAATTTTCAACCAAAGAAATTATTTATCACGTAGTTGAATTTTCAGCGACAAAAAGAAAGAAATTTTCAACCAACAATGGCATAATTACATCTTCAGATAAAACAATTAATTCTTACAAAAAAAAGAATATTTTTTAACAAAATAGTTCAATTTTGAACAAAAGAACTGAATTTTCAAGAAATAAAGATGCATTTTTAACCAAAAATTGAACAGTTTTTTTCAGTTAAAAAATAATTTTCAAAAAAAAAAAGAGTGTCAACAAAATAGATAATTTTTAATTAATATTGATGAATTATTAACCAAAAACATAAATTTCCAAACAAATAATTTTGTTAAAAAAATACGAAATTTCAAATAAAAAAAATAATTAAAAAAAAACGAAATTTCAACCGAACATGGCATAGCTACATTTTCATTAAAAAAAAAATTTTCAATCAAACTAAAAAATATTTTTTTGACAAAATAAGTTTAATTTTCAACAAAAGAAATTAATTTTCAACTAATGACGTTATATTCTTAACCAAACATGGAATAGTTTACTTTTCAATTAGGAAAATAATTTCCAACAAGAAAAGGATTTTCAATACAATATTTAAATTTTTAACCAAAACTGATGAATTTCCAACCAAACAGGTGAATTTTCAAACAACAGATTTCCAAAAAAATTTCAATTTTCAACTAAAAAAATTAATTATCAACTAAACTTGCTGTAAATTCGATCTCGAATGTTTCCATTTTATTTATATTTATAATTATATAGTGCTCATTTCACGAGCACTTTGTTTCCCGTTAGCAAATGTATTTGCTTCTTCATCGAAGAGTCATTAGTGATTTTTTAAATAATAGACAAACTAATGTTTTCATTTCGATCAACTTAAAAATGTAAATTTACAACAAATACAAAATTACAAGAAAATACAAACAATTTTTAAATTATAATGACAAATCAGTCAAATCAAATTTTGTATTTGAAATGATAATTTTTCCAGCTGGAAAAGGGAAGGGCACCCTATCCCTTCCCCAGCTTTATGATTTTTTACACAAATTGTCAGAATTATTCTATAGGAAAATTTATGACGAAAAAGTATTTTCTGCAATAATTAGCAATAAATGATCAAATTAGGGATTTAAGTAAAATACTGGAATTTCTTGATAAATACAAAAAAATGCGTCTTTCTAGATTTTTTCCTGCCAGAGGTTGTATTTATACAATTATAAATTATTTATAACGACTTACGAATTTATAATGTTACCTTAAATTTTCTAAATTTTTAACTCAAACAGCCAATTTATTAAGCCTTTTGCAAAATTTATCTTTGATAAAAAGAATTTGCCATGAAAATAAAACCTTGCAAGAATTAGACATTGTGAATTAAATTATTTTTAATTAAATAATTTTTTAAAAAGAACATTTGAAACTCTTTGCACCTCAAATCATTTTTCAAAATATTTTTGATATCTATATATTAT
>JAWWLR010000166.1:27545371-27560694 GCA_035041075.1 Acraspis erinacei | reverse complement strand
ATATTCAATTTCAACGAAATACTTGAATTTTCAACTAAAAATAATACATTTTTAAACAAAAATAGAATAGTTAAATTTTCAGTTAAACAAATTAATTTCAAACAAAATAAAAACGAGTTTTCAACGAAATAGTTAAATACAGTAATTTAAAGCTACTTTTACAAGTGAAGAATCATTGTTACTGAATTTTCTATTGCAATTTAAAAAAAATTAATCAGCTTGCGAAAAAATTCCATCACTAAAAAAAAATCCCTGACATTTTCAGGATTTTTCAGGTAAATAAAAATCCCCTGACAATTCCAGGTTTCCTAGATACGGTACACAACCTGTATTAATTCAAGCAAAGCAGAGGAATTTTCAACAAAATAGTTGAATTTTTACTCAAATGTTATCTAAAAATTTCAAATCAAGAAACTTGTAAATATAAATTTTCAAACAGACTTTTCTACCAAAAATGATGAGTTTTCAATCCAAAAGGACGAATTTTTACCCACAAAAGACAAATGTTAAACAAAATAGTTGAATTTTCGTTTAAGAAAGATGACTTTTTGACAAAATAGCTGCATTTTTATCAAAATATATTAAATTTACGACCAAAAAGTAGAACTTTTGTTGCCAAAGTCGAAGAGATAAATGTTTAACTAAAGTGATGGAATATTCAACTAGAATAACTACGTTTTCTGTTACAAAAAACAACGATTCTCAACAAAATAATTAAAGTGTTAACTATAATACTTAAATTCTGAGTAAAAAATTAATTTTCAGTCAAGGAAAAAACGAATTTTCAACAAAGCAGCTCAGTTTTCAACTAAATAGATGAATTTGATATTAAAATAGTCAACGTTCAACAACAACATTATTTTTAACAAAAGGGTTTAACTTTAAACCAGGTAATAACATTTTCATTTAAAAAATATGAATTTCGAACGAAAAATGTAGTAGTTGATATTTCAATCAAAAAATAATTAAATTTGTAATCAAAAACAGTTTAGATTAACCAAAAAAGATGACTTTCTAACACGAATCAAAGGGTAAAAAATTCAGGATAAATTCAAAATATTTCGGAACAATTCAATTTATATTCAAAAGAATTCAAATAAATTGGAAAAAATGTTAAAAAATAAAAAAAATCCATTGATTTCCATAAAAATAGATAAAACTTAGAGGAATTTAAGATCAAAGAGAAGAATTCAATGGAACTTATAAAAATTGAAGGTCAATTAAAAAAATTCAATGAATTTAAAACAATTTGGAAAAAAACCTAATTGCACACAGTAACTTTAAAATAAGCTTAGAAAAATTCAAGAGAATTCAAAGAATTTGTTAAAATGTCTAGGAATTCAAGGTGAGGTTAATAGACTTTAGGGTCAATTAAATAAAAACTTTAAAAAATTCAAAAAAATTCACTGAATTAAGTAAAATTGAGTGAATTTAGAAGGATTCAAGTAAATAAAAAAATGCAGGAGAATTCCGAAGAATATTAAATAATTCAGGGTGAATTCCAAGAACAATTTAAAATCTTAAAATTCTAAAGAATTCAAATAAATTGGAAAAATTTTTTAAATACAAAAAATTGATTAATTACAATTAATTTTGAGTGAATTTACAAAAAATTTAAAATAAACGAGAATAATTAACTGAAATTCATAAAAAAATCAATCTGAATTTAAAAAGCAATCAAGTAAATTAAAAAAAATTAAAAAACATCGTAAAATTAATTGAATTGGGTAGAATTGAGTAAAATTGTAGAAGAATTCTAAAGAATTCAAATAAATTGGAAAAATTTTGAAAATAAAGAAAAAATTTGATTGATTACAATCAATTTTCAGTGAATTTACGAAAAATTTAAAATAAATGAGAAGAATTAACTGAAATTCATAAAAAAAATCAACCTGAATTTAAGAAGCAATCAAGTGAATTGAAAATAATAATTCAAGTAAAAAAAATCAAGAGAATTCCGAAAAATTTAAAAGAATTCCGGTTGAATTCCAAGAACAATTTCAAATCTTCAAATTCTAAAGAATTCAAATAAAATGGAAATTTTTTTTAAATAAAAAAAAATTGATTAATTACAATAAATTTTGAGTGAATTTACGAAGAATTTAAAATAAACGAGAAGAATTAACTGAAATTCATAAAAAAATCAACCTGAATTTAAAAAGCAATTAAGTGAATTGAAAACAATTCAAAAAATCGTATAATATAATTGAATTGGGTAGAATTGAGTAAAAATTTAGAAGACTTCAAAAGAATTAAAAAGGATTTAGGATAAATTAATAAGAATTCAGGGCGAATTACAAATGAATTGTAAAATATTAAAATCTCTGCTTTGGAATCTTTTAAAATATCCTAAAATATTTCAGTCTTTGAAAGCCTTCAAACAACTGAAATAAATAAAAAAATGAATCTTTTAAAATAATCCAAATTATTTTAAATCCTTTATACACTTCTGCAATTTTTTAAAGCTCTCTTGAAAATGCCAAGGAATTTGAAAAAAAATAAGTTAAAATATTTCAAATCATTTTATCAATTGATCCTCAGGATCAATTAAATTAAAAAAAATATTTTAAAAAATCCATTGAATTAAGTAGAAAGGAGTAAATTTATAGAAATTCGAAGTGAATTCAAAAACTCTTAGTGAATTCATCAAATTCAAGCGAATTCCAAATCTCTTCAAATCTTTAAAACCCTACAAAATACCTCACTTTTCATGAATAAATTCTTTAAAATGCACTGAAATATTATAAAATTCTGTGATATTCTATGATGATATTTTTGGAAATCATGGAAAATATATTAAAATACATTTAGAGTTTTAAAATCCCTTGAAATCCTCGGAAATCTTTTAAAATATTTTAAAATCTCTTCAAATCTTCAGAAATTCTAGAAAAATTTGTATTCTATAATATTTCAAAATCTTTTAAATCACTTCAAATTAATGTGATAATTAACAAAAATCCTTTTAATCTTTTAAAATTCCCTAGAATACTTCAAATTGAAAGCTCCTGAAAATGCCAATTTTGCAATTTGATTTTCAATTAAAAAAAAAAAAATAATCAGCTTGCGATTTCCAGGATTCTCCAGGTATATAAAAAGATCCCTAAAAATTCCCGGCTTTCCAGGTTTCCCGCTACGTTATAGACACCCTGTATTAATTCAGTTCGCATTTCAAGCAAACTTAAAAAATGCAAAAAAGAAGAGAAATTCTTTAAAAAGGGGGAAAAAGACAAGAATAAGGTAAAAAAGTGATTTCTGCATTAATAACAAATAACTAGATAATTCAAATTAATAACTCACTTTTAGCATACTTCGGAGGACAATGTTCGAGACACTGCTCAAATAAATCTCGAGTTCGTTCCAATTTCGTCCCCTCGTATCGTGCTTTAAACTTTTTAAGATACGTGTTCCATATATCGTAAACATTGGGCCACTTGAAGAGAGCAATTCCTTTCTCATAAGCCCTAAATGCCTCCTCAAAGTAATTGTTCTCTTCCAGGAACATTCCATAATTTATGATTATTTGAGGCGTTGCAATTTTCAGATCGATTATTTTGTCATAAACTGCTTTACAGGTCTGGTAAAAGAAAGTTATTATATAAAAAAAAATAAATAAAAAATGGTTCTCAGTGCATTTTGTCAAAGTTTATTTAAAATCATCGTTGAATAATTGATCTTACCTTGAATGTTCCGAAACTTTCTTCCAAATCCGCGTACATGGACCAGACTTTTAATGATTTATACAACCTCATTTGCACAGTTTCACTTTCATCGTGATACGCTACTTTTCGAGTAGGCATTGCAGTTGCTCTGTGCATGAGCCTCAAAGCCTCGGTGAAATTTCTGAAAGCGAAAATAATATTAATTGTATGTCTGATATGGATTTAATATTCTCGTGATATTAAAATAAGAAAAAAAGGGGACCGTTTAAATCGAGGGGGGAAATAAGTTTTATAATTGAAAGTTAAATAATTTTTCATTCAAAATTTTTTAATCCAAACATTCAATAATTTATACACATAAAATGGAAGCTTTTAACAATTTTCAAGTAAAAAATTAAAAATTCAATGTTGTTAAAATACAAGATTTTAAACTTCTATAAATTGAACAGTTTGAAGGTTTCCTGGTTGAAAATATAAATCCACGCTATCATTTTCAGCAATATTAAAGTAGAAACATGAAAAATTTTGAACGAATAATTTTTTATTTAAACTAAAGATTTTTTAAATTAGACTTACAATTAAAATTTTTTTTAAACTACACAATTAAAATGGTAAAGTTCAGTCTAAATTTATCAGAACAAATGAAAAATTCCGAAAAATAAAATTCCCGAATTTAAATTATCAAAAAATTTATTTACTAATAAATAAATCATAACATTGTCTAATTCGGTAATATCATAAGGCATCGATAATTTTATTATTCAGGAATTTTAAATTGTCTGCCACTTCTAATTTCTGAAATATTATATTTCAAGTTCTTATTCGGGAACTTTCTTCTTCGGTTGTTAGTTAAAAATTGATCTTTTAATTTTGTTAACAGAAAATCTTACTATTCCATTCTCCGTTAAAAACTTATTTTTTTAGTTCAAAATTCAAACGTTTGGTTGAAAATTCGTCTTCTTGGTTTGAAATATCATCTGTTATGGAAGAAATTAATTTTGTTTGTTTGTTAAAATTGCAAAGTTTTTGGGTAAAGATTCATCTTGTCTGGTTGAGGATTAAACTATTTTGTTGAAAATTCTACTTTTTTGGTAAAATTAAACCGTTTTTTATTTAAAATTAAAACTTTTTTAAAAGAAATATTAACTTTTACATTTTGTCAACGAGAAAACATATTTTTTTTGGTTAAAAATTCAAATACTTTAAAGCAAGTTAAACTACTTTGTTCAAATTTCATTTTTTATGGTCGAAGATTCATAATTTTAGTCAAAAATTAATTCCTTTGGTTAAAAATTAAACTATTGTGTTAGAAATTCGTTTTTTTTTGTTGAAAATTTATCTTTTTTTAGTTGAAAATGTAACAGGTTGGTTGAAAATTAATTTTGTTGGGTTGAGGAACAATTATTTTGCTGAAAAATATTCGTTCTGGTAGAAGTACATTCGTTTTTATTAGAAATTAAAACATTTTTAAAAGAAATATTAACTTTTACGTTTTGCCGATGAGAAAACATCTTTTTTTGGTTAAATAATCAAATACTTTCATGAAAGTTAAAATACTTTGTTCAAATTTCATTTTTATGGTTAAAGTTTCATAATTTTAGTCAAAAATTAATTTCTTTCGTTAAAAACTAAACTATTGTGTTAGAAATTCGTTTTTTTTTGGTTGAAAATAAAATTTTTAAATGACAATTTATCTATTACATTTTTGGTTAAAAATTTATCGTTTTTAGTTGAAAATGCAACAGTTTGTTTGAAAATTAATTTTCTTGGGTTGAGGAACAATTATTTTGCTGAAAAATATTCGTTCTGGTAGAATTACATTGTTTTTTTTATTAGAAATTAAAATGTTTTTGGTTGAAAATTCAACTAGTTTGTTAAAAATTTATTCTTCTGGCCAAAGATTCATCACTTTAGTTGAAAATTTATTTGATTGGTTGGAAATTGAACTATTTTTCTGAAAATCCTTTTTTTTGTTTCAAATTTTTTTTAACTCCAAAAATTAATGATTCCGTTTTTAGTTAAAAATCTATCTTTTACATATTTTTTTCTGGATTGGAAAATAATTTTTTTAACAGAAAATTCAACTATTCCATTCACGGTTTAAAACTGATTTTTTGTTCAAAATTCATCTGTTTTTATAAAAATTTAATTTTTTGTTAAAAATGCAATCATTAAAAATGTAACTACTGTGTTAAAAATCCTTTTTTTCTTTGTTGAAATATATATTTTTTAAATAAAAATTAAATTATTCCATTTTTGGTTACGACTGTGGTTAAAATGCATTTGTTTATGTTGAACATTCAACTATTTTGTTGAAAATTATTCGTTTTGGTAGAATTCTACTTTTTTTTATTTAAAATTACAATCTTTTATGGTTGAAAATGCAACTGCTTAGATAAAAGTTACACAACTTTGTTAAAAATTCTTTCTTTTGGTTAAAGATTTATCACTTTCGTTGAAAATTGAACCATTTTGCTGAAAACTCATTTTGTTTATGTTCAAAATTATTATTTTTTTAACTCAAAACTTAAGTATTCCATTTTTAGCTAAAAATTAATCTTTTTATAGTTAAAAACTGAACTTTTTGGTTGAAAATTTACTTGTTTTGCAGAATCTTTTTCTGGGCTAGAAACTAGTTTTGTAAATACAAATTTATCTAACGTTAAAATGTTCAAATTTTTTATTTCAGAACCATCTTGTAAAATCAATGACTATTCAATTTTTAATACTGGAACTACAGTTCAATTTTAAAAATCATTAATTTATACTTACAGTTGATCAATTCAAATATTTTTTTTTATGAAAAAATGTACAATTTTAAATGCTTTTGAATATGAATTGTTTAAGACTTCTTCTAAATTAACAAATTAACTTTAAAAAATGGAGAATTGAGATAAAACGTATTTCAAATATAAATAAATATATGTTAAATTTAATTTAATGTGATACGAAACTTTTGATTTTTCAAGATTTTTCTTCTAAAAATCTGTCAAATTCCCGGTAAAAAAAATAAAATTAGCTCTTGTATCTTGGCCCAGCGGCCATTCTGAAAAAAATAATGCTTACTTGTGTCTACATTCCATTTCTGCCCACTCACACCATACGGATGCGAGATCGTCTACTTTCATATAGGCAACGAGAGTCGCTTTTTCAAAGACAACTCTTGCATCCGGCAGCTGACCATTCTCTTCATAAAATTTTGCAAAAGCCACCCACAAGGTATGCAATTTTCCTATAGCTAATTGTGGCTGCACTGTATGCACTGCTTCTGTGTATGTATTAATAATCTGAAATTGGAAAAAGTATTTTAGTAAACAGTTAATCTTTACAAAAGATGCCACAGTATATATATTTTTTTAAACAAAAGTGAAGGATTTATCTATTTAAAAGAAAAAAGTAACTAATATTTTATTGAATAGGGTTGTTTGGCTATTGAACAAAATTTAAAAATATTTTAAATATTCATTGAATTCATTAAATTTTTAGTGAACTGAGGAAACATCCAGGGAATTCAAAAGATTTTGATGAAATGCCTAAGAATTCAAGGTGAATAAAAAAATGAAAAAATGCATTTAATTCTGCGAAATTCCAGTAAATTCAGACTGAATTCAACAAGATTCAAGATAATTCCAAATAAATCTAGATAAATTAATAAGAATTCAGGGTCCATTCTAAATAAATTGAAATGAATTGAGAAAATTCAAAATATTCTATTGATTTCAGTATATTTGGAGTGAGTTTAGACCAATTCAAGCGAATTCGATGGAATTCAGACGATTTCACGATGAATTAAAAAGAATTTAGGTTGAATTAAAAAATATATATATATATATATAATTTAAGAAAACTTCAGAAACAAGTATAGGCCTGAATAAACTAGTGGTTAAATTAATTAATAAAAGATTATAGTTAATTTGTAAACTCAAGTAAAAGAGTAAGTCATCCAGTTTGAAGATAAAAAAAGTAATATTTTAATTACTGTTCACTTTTTCCTAAATAGTTCTTAATTTTACAAAACATAACATTATTGTCTACAGAAAAGAATTAAAACTACGTGTTTTCATAATATTCGCTATTTTTAATACTAAATAGCAGAATTTCCGATTAATAAAGTTAAATTTAGAAACCAAAATGAAAGTTTAATTTTTACACAAAAAGATCAATTTTCAAACAAAAAGATTAAGCTTCTACTAGAAAGATAAATTTGCACCAAAATACATAAATTTCCAACTAAATATTTGAAGTTCTAACTAAGAGGCAAATTTTATAAAAAAAGAAAAAAAAATTCAACATAATTGATAGGTTTTCAACTAAAAAATAAATTTGTGATCCTTTGACGGCCAAGGTTGCATCTGAGCAATTTTCACTATTTTCGATTTTTATATTTTCAGGTAAAAAGCTTAGAATTTCGGATTAAGGCTTGACCATTAAAAGGTTTACTAAAAATGAAATAGTGAAATTCTCTTATAAAAAATTGAATTTCCAACAATATAGTTCAATTTGTAACCAAAAAAGTGAATTTTGAACTGAAAAATATAACATTTTCAGCCGAAAATGGAGCCGAAAATTAAATATTCTCGTAAAAAAAATGATTGTTAACAAAAAAACGGATTTTTTAATACGATAGTTCAATTTTTATGCAGAACAATAAATTTTCAAACAAAAATTACTTTTTAACAAAGTAGTATAACTTTGAACAAAAAAAAATGATGAATTTTCAACGAAAAAGTAAATAGTTTATATTCCAACAAAAATTATATATTAATAGTAAATAAGAAAGAGTTGAATTAAAAAAAGAACATTTTAAATAAAATATTCAGTTTTGAAGTAGAAAAATTAATTTAAAAAAAATAAATAAAATGGGAGTTAAATTTTCATCGAAAAGGATAAAGTGGCAACTAAAAAACTAAATTTGTAACAAACAATAAAATAGTTCAATTTTCAGTTTCATAAATAACTTTGAACTAAAAAAAAAACGATATTTTGAACCAAAAATTGAAATTTTCAACCAAACAAATGTTAATTTTAATTAATGAAATGTTAATTTTTAACAAAAAATACTTTGTAATAAACTATATTTTAATTGTTATGCTTAACAAAAGCGTTTAATTACGAATATATTATTATAAAGCTATTTTTATATTCAAATAGTTTATTATGCTTCAATCGGACGAATTAAAACAGTTTAAGTTTAAACGCTTTAAAAATAAATAATAATATAATTATAATAAATAATTTATTTATATTTACAGTTGATAAAATAAAAATATTTTTATCCAAAATTTTCAACTTCAACCGCGTTTAATTTTTTACTGTTTAAATTTTCAAGGCTGCATTTTAAAATAATTTAAATTAAAAATAAAAATCTAGAATGGAACATTTTTAAAGCAAAGGATTTTCGAATTACAACAACAATTTTAAATAAATACTCAATTTTTAAGTAGAAAAATCAATTTTAAAAAATAAAATAAAATATCAGTTAAATTTTCATCGAAAAGGATGAATTGGCAACTAAAAAAAATAAATTTGTAACCAAAAATAAAATAGTTCAATTTTCAATTTCAAAAATAACTTTTAACTAAAAAAAAGGATATTTTGAACCAAATACTTAAATTTTCAACCAAAACTAATGAATTTTCAAGTGAAATGTTAATTTTGAACAGAAAACATATTTTTAATAAATATATAAATTTTTAACGAATTTCCAATACAATACGCGAATTTTATTCCGAAAGGTTCATTTTTAAACTGAAAGAGGCGAATTTTTAATCGAAAATTGATAAGTAAAATTTCCAGTTAATCAATTTTTAACGAAAAAAAACAACTGATTTTCATCAAAAATGTTTATTTTAAACCAAAGAAATTAATCTTTAAAAAATAACGAATTTTGAACAAATCATGCAATTTTTCAAAAAAAGAAGAAACTTCAACCGATGAAATTTTAATCAAAAACAATTAAATTCAACAACAAAAGTGTACGAGTTTTCTCCAAAACAGTTGGTTTTTTAATTTGAAAGGGTTTTTTTTCATTCTTTGCTATAAAAAAAAGAAAACTTTTGAACATTTTTTCTCTTCAAACGGAAATTAATAATTAAAAAAATTTACGAATAAATTATACGCGTTTATTAATAATTTGTAGAAAAAAGGCTATTTTTCGTATATTAGATTGTAATTTTCGCACAAATCGGACCCGAACAGATTTTATTTTTAATATAATAAAGATAATATAAATAATTTATTAAAATATTGTATTATATATTATATTTTTTATTAATATAATATAATATTTAATAAAATAATAATTTTTTTCAACGTCCTTTACCTCGTGTGGTTGTCCACTATAAAGCGCCACTCTTTCATGCCATTCCTTAACATTGTGAGGATTTTGTCTCAGCATTACAGAATTAAGTAATAACATTCTCCTTTCCAGAAGATGTTCATACCGTGCAAGTCTCAACTCCTCTTCTATTTCATCTGTAAGAAAATTTTAAAATAGATCTTATTATATTACATTGAACAGGAGATTATGAAAATTGTGACTGATCATCTATTGATAAACAAAATTTAATTCTGAATAAATCAAAATTTTAATTTCAGTATTTAGCCATTAATAATTGAAATATGAATAGCTCAGGGAAAATGAGATTCAGAGAAAAGAGACAAATTGATATTATCGACGATTTGCTCAAAAAAAAGAAAATCTATTAAATTATTGAAAATATTATAAATTACGCCACAAATTTCTTGGAAAATTAGTATTTTTATTTGATTATTAATTTATTTTATTATAAAATTAGAAAGTTTTGAAGAAGACGTAACATTTCTAAAGTTTGTTAACTTGAAGAAAATTCATTAGATTTAGAAGCAGATTGACACTTCTGAACCATTTTTTGTTAAGTAATGTTCTACTTTATAGCCGGAAATTGTTGGTATTTTTAATAAACAAATTATGAAATTTCAAAAAATAAAAAAAATTGTTCAACACCAAATTTAACTTATGATAGTGTGCTTCACTTTAGATTGGTATTTTTGTTTATAATAAAAAAATATAAAAGCTTGAAGAATTTTGGATTTTTTAACGCTTTTTTTTAATGAAAATAGAAATTTTGACTTAAAAACTACTAGATTTCAAAGAAGATTCAAAACTGCATAAAAAATGTTAATTTTCGAACCAAAAATTAAAATTTTCAATTTATAAATTATAAATTTCTAACCAAAAATGGAATAGTGAAATTTTCAGATAAAAAAGTAATTTTCTCAACAAAAAAAATCAAGTAGTTAAGTTGCCTACTAAGAAAGATAAAATTTGAACCAAATAGTTCAATTGTCGACCAAAAAGGTGAACTTCCTAACCAGAAGATTAATTTTCTAACAAAAAATATGCACTTTCAACAAAATACATTAATTTTCAACAAAATCGTTGAATTTTAAAGCTAGGAGGCAACATCTAAATATGTAATTGAATTTTCAACTCCAAAGTATGAATTTTTGAATAAAAAAGATGACTTTCAATCGAATAGTTTAATTTCTACCAAATTTTTGAATTCTCAACCCAAAAAATATAAATTTTTAATAAAATACATGCATTTTTTAAACCAGAAATTAATTTTTTTTAAATAAAATAGTGGAATTTTCAACCAAGGAAGTGAATCTTAAAAAAATTAATTTTCCAGCAAGAAGGTTATTATTCTGCCAATGACGGAAATTATCTACAAAACGGTTAATTTTTAACCGAAAAACATGATTTTTTAATAAAAAAATTTATTTTCTAGCAAAAAGTTAAATTTTCATCAAATATAATTTAATTTTTAACCACATTTTTAATTAAAATCGATGAATTTTCAAGGACAAAAATTAATTTTCGATAAAAAAAGACGAATTTTCAACAAAATACATGAATTATCAACTAGAAAGTTTTTTTTTAACTTTCCCCCTTTTTTTAAAAAGATCCCCTTTTATAAAAGAAAAATATTCTTATCTTTATTGCCTTGAAAAGGATTTTGAATAAAAAACGATACATTGGTAGATTTTTTGTAATTATTTTTCGATTGTGTTAAAAAAAGAAGGAACTAGATTTGTAAGTTGTCTTCTTTTTCTTTCCTCTATTTCTATGTTTTCAATTTGAATGGAGACATTTAAAAGGTTTTTTTTATGTTCCAAAAAATTAAAGAAGTCAAGTTTTTCCAGGTCTCCTATTTTTTACATCAAATAATTAAATAACCGTTTCTTATAGATGTAAAAATGTGCCATTTCAATTTTTATTTGCCAACGATTTTTAAAGAAAGCAGAATATAAAATAGAAGAGAATCTTCATAGTAGACTAAAAGATTGAAATTACTTTTCGCATTTCAATAAAAGAATTTTTTTAACCGAGAAAAATGGTTTAATAGGAAAAAAATTCCCGGTCGTTTCCCGGTTTTTTTTTCGGTTTGCAAAGCCCTCAAAGTGGAACTCTTGAATCTTAAACTTTTGAAATTGAAGTTTAAACGTTTTTTAATTAAAAATTTTTATATTATAATGCTCAATAATTTACACGAAAAAATGAAAGGTTCTAAACCTTTTTAATTAAAATTTTTTAATTAAATGCAGATAAATTGCAAAACTGAAATTTTTTTAACTTTTATAAAAAAAAACAACCAATGAACTTTAAAATTTTCAAAATTATATTTCAATTTTTTCTATATTTTGGAAATCTTTTAAAATCTCTTTAAATATTATCTGAAAGTAATTTTTTTAAATGAAAAATAATGTTCAATTTTCCTAGGAATTTTAAGAAAATCTTATTTCAAATAATTTCATGTTTTAAATTAATTTTGAATCTTTTCAAAACTTCTAAATACCTCTGAAAATTACTCAATTTTTTTCTACGAAAAATACGTGTTTCATTCTCATTTATACATCAAAATCCAACAATTTTACTTACAAATTAAACATTTTTTAAAAAGAACAATCAAAATGGTAACGTTCGAAATTTTAACGATTCAAGGAATTTCTATTCCAAACAATTCAGATTCAAATTGTTCATTTGAAAGTATTTGGTTTCAATTTATTCGACTTAAATGATTAGTAAAATATTGCTATATATTAAATAATTATTCTCTTTCTTAATTAAATGTTTTTAATTGAAGGGGTTAAAAATGGAATATTTTAGACTATAAAACAATATTTTTAATTTAATGAATGCCTTTAACTTTAAATACAAATATATTCTTATGAAGTCATTTTTAAGTTTTTTATAGTTCAAATCAATTATTGTCCACTTTTTAATATTTAAGTGAAGATTCATTTTAAAAATAATTTATTTGCATTTACAGTGCAAACGATTTTAATTTTTTACTGCTTAAATTTTCAAGGCTGCATTTTAAAATACTTTAAATTAAAAATAAACATTTTTAAAGCAAAATATTTTCGAATTATTTATTGTAAATTAAATTAAAAATGGTGGGAAAAATTCTATTAATTTTTAAAGATAATTATCGAATTTTTTTTATAATTTGTAGAAAATCCGGGAAATTAAAAGAAAATCTTTAAAATATCCCAGATTGTCTGTTGACAATTTTGGAAATCTTTTAAAATCTTTTTGAATATTGTCTTCAAATAATTATTAAGAATGAAAACATATTTTTAATTTTCCTAGGGATGTTGAGAGAATATTGCTTTATTCTTTTGAGGCCTTTCACAATTCTTAAAAAGCTTCTACATTTTTTATCTAAAATCTGTAAAAATCTACATTTTATTTCAAATTAGGCTGTGGTTATTTTTTTGGTACACACACTTCGTCTAAATTATTTGAAACCATTTCAAATTTTTTCTTACAAATAATAAGTGCTTAATTGTTATTTATATCTCAAAATAAAAATTTTTCAAATAGAAGAATTAAAATTGTAACCGTTAAAGATTAAAATATCTTCGAAATTTTAACAATCCAAGGCATTTTATGTCAAAAAATTCAATTTTAAATTGTTTAAATTAAATATTTGGTTTTTGTTTACTCGTTTTGAATAAACATTTAAATATTGCTAAATATTAAATCGCTATTATTTTTCTTAATTAAAAAATTCCAAATTTAATGGGTTACAAATTGAATATTTTATAAGACTTAAACTATATTTTAATTTTTAAACTCAATAAAAGCCTTTAATTACGAATATATTATTATAAAACTATTTTTATATTCAAATACTTTATAATGTTTCAATCGGGCGAATTAAAACAGTTTTATCAAAAATTTTCAACTTCAAATGCTTTTAATTTTTTACTATTTAAATTTCCAAGGCTGCATTTTAAAATACTTTAAATTAAAAATAAAAATCTAGAATGGAAAATTTTTAAATCAAAAGATTATCGAATTATTTATTGTAAATTAAATGATGCCATAATTGAAAAAGATAATAATTCAACTAATTATTTTCTAAACTGTTGAAATCCAACTCGGGGAGATTTTTCTTCAAAATAATTGTAAAATTTTCGGTTAAAAAATAAATTCCCGATCCCCAGGTAAAAATTCTTACCTTCTTCCGTGTTTGGTTCAAAGTTTATCTCCTTAAGTTGAAAATTCAAATATTTGGTTTAAAATTCATGTATTTCATTGAAAATTTGAATTTGTTGTTATATATAATGTACTTTGCTAAAATTTCGTCTATTTTTGCGAAAAATTCATCTTTTTGGTTGAAAATTAGTTTTTTCTTATTTAGATTTAATTTTTTAACTGAAAATGGTAGAATTTTAATCTTCTTTCTTGAAAACTATACTATTTCGTCGAAAATTAACTTTTATTTTATTGAAAATTAAGGTTTATACAGAAAATTTAATTATTTTATTTTCGGTTGAAAATTTATCCGTTTTAGGTGAAAATTTTTAAATCAAAAGATTGTCGAATTATTTATTGTAAATTAAATGATGCCATAATTGAAAAAGATAATAATTCAACTAATTATTTTTAAAAACTGTTGAAATCCAACTTGGAGAGATTTGTCTTCTAAATCTTTGTAAAATTTCCGGTCAAAAAATAAATTCCCAATCCCAAGTTAAAAATTCTTACCTTCTTCCGTGAGATTGAGATTATTACAATTCTCTTCGAGCACTTCCTTGTAGCTAAATTCTTCAAATTGTGCATACTGGTCGAAAACTTGAGTGAAATCTCGAACAGTCTTCACGGTTTGTATAGCTTCTTCATAGACATCTCTAGCCCTTTCCAAAAGTCCACTACGAACATAATAATCCGCCAAAGAATTCCACAATGAACCGAGTGAATCGGTGTACCGTCTAAGTCCACCTCTGATGATGGCATCGACATTGAGTGTTTTAATTTGTGTCGGGTGTTTCGATATTAAATCGCACAATTCAGACCACAATTGATGTTTCGATTTTCCGGATTTTGAGACGAAATCGTCTTGATTAACAATATGTGCAAGCTGTGTCGCTGCCTCGTCAAGTCTGTTGATTGAAGTTAAATATTCTATGTAGTCTTCCGTATCCTCTGGTGCCATCTAGAAAAAAATTTCAGGTTTTCACGAAATCTATGGTTTCCTCTAAGGAAATCAGAGTGCAGAGTGGCCAAAAAATTCCCGGGTTTTTCCTAGTGTTCTTAAATGCTCAAAAATTTGTGATGAGCATTTTAGAGAATTTAAAGAATTCATTGTTGAAACAAATATGCATCATAAT
>JAWWLR010000166.1:27518998-27538815 GCA_035041075.1 Acraspis erinacei | reverse complement strand
TCCAAAAAGCGACCAGGGGCCCTCACACTCCTCGAAAAATATTTTATATCCCGTTCTACGATGCGGCGGTTCAATTAATGAATTAAAAAATGTTCCAAATTATACCATTTTAGGCAATTTTAAATCCAAATTCCACCTAAAGGTTGGTTAAAAATTAAAAAATCCCTGTTCAAATCCAGAATTTTAATTCTTTAGGAAAATTCTTCATTTCCACTCAGAAATAAAATTCTTTTGAAAAAATCACTTCGAAAATTCTCCATTTCAACTAAGAATTATATTTTTTTATTTTGTTAAAATTGGAAAATTCCCGGTTTCCAATCAGAATTATTTCTATTCTGCATAAATTCTAGTTCCAACTATAAATTTATTTTAAAAAATTGAATATTTCCTGTTTAAATTAAAAGTTAAATTATTTTTATTTTGAAAATCCTTATAATGCTTCGATTTTTTTTTAAATATTGAAACATCTACCTGCTGTTTTACATTTTTAAAATTAATTTATTTGTTTTAATTCTGCTAAATTGAAGAAATTTTTTAAAAATCTTCCACATTAAAAAATCATTTTCAATTTTCCTCGGAAATGTTTTTTTATTCTTCTACAGCCTGTCAACATTTTTAGAAAGCTTCTAAATTTTTTGTTTGAAATCTGCCAAAATCTATATATTTTTTTAAATTAGATTCAAATTACTCGAATTTCTTCTAAGAATAATAGGCGTTTAATTGTTATTTATATATCAAAATTAAACAATTTGACTTACAAAATAAATTTGTTTAAATAGAACAATCAAAATGGTAACATTAAAATTTTAGTTTGAAGTTATTTTGAAATATACGCTTAAAAACGAATTATTGTTTAAAAAATGGTTAAAATTAAATAAAATAAAAATTATAAATAAAAATAAAAATGGTTAAAGGATTTTTTCTTACCTTAAGATATCTTCTGAAGACTCGCACAGCTGTTTCCGGAATATTGTGCATTTTTACAAAGTTTAGATAGAGAGGCCAAATTCTGTGATGCTGAGTGATGGGTAAAGCACGGAGGGCTTTATCAAAGACATGTCGAGTTTGCGTGATATAGCCTTGTTCTGTCATGAAAATACAATAATTAATCCATATCCGTGGCATTTTGTGCATCCATACGAGCGCTCTTTCGAAAACATTGCCGACATCTTCATAGAGTGGATGCTCAACATTTCCTTTGACCTGATCTTTCAGTTTTTTCACTCGCAAGCGTAAGTAATTATTCCATAGCTTGTAACTAAAAAACAATTCGTTAAATTCATTATATTATTTTGTTTAATTTCAGAGTGTCACTAACAGGACCGAATTTACGCAAATATAATTATGAATTCAGTTCCAGCTAAAGTGGTAAGAAAAATGCTTTTAATTTATGAGCATGATAAAACTGAGAAAAATTACAGACTTATTAATGGAAAATTTTATATAAACCAAAAATTGTATTTTTATAATATGTGAAAAATTACAAATGTTTTGATATGTAAAGAGTATATAAATTAGTTCTTATTCTAATCACGATGTACATTTCGAAATGATCCCGGATTTTTTTTGTATCCTAAAAAAACGATTTTGAAAATTGCTCAACAACTGCTAGTGTGAGGTTTGAAAATTTTGGTTTTTCTTAACAAAAAAAAGTCATTAATTAAAAATTTACTGATGACAGTGCTTAATTAATGAGTTGCGTAAATTAAATGACTTCCCAAAACCAAAAATGTATAAATGTTCGTTCTTGTGACATATTCGAGGTTTGAAAATGCTCAAATTTTTAAATAATTTATTTCCACTATTTTTAACCTTTCATATACAAAATAAGCGATGTTAGTTACACTATAAAAATAAAATGATCTCTTAGTGGATATAGAGTTTTAAATGCCCAAGAATCTATAAAGCATTTATTGTTTAAGCAAATTATATATCATAATTACTAAATATACTTTAAAAAAAAACAATTTAGAGTGAAATAAACATACTTTTTTAAATTACAGGGTTGTGACAGATCAGGTTAAAAATGGAAAATAATCGATTAAAAATTAATCTCTTTAGATAGAAAATTCAAACCATTTTGTTGAAAAGCCATCTTTTTTGGTTGAATTCAACCATTTTTGGTACAAACTTAAAATCCTTTTTGGTTGAAATATGAAATATAACGTTTTTCGTCGAGAATGAATCCTTTTTGATTCAAAATTCAATTACTTCGCTGGAAGTGAGATTACTTTGTTAAAAATTAACTTATTTGGTTGATGATTCACCATTTTAGTTGAAAAAACTTTTTTTTTCTTCAAAATTTTATTAGTTTGTTGAAAATTTAGTTTTCTAATTTAATTTCTTAAGTCAAACATTCAAATATTTGGTTTGAAATTCCTGTATTTTATTGAAAATTTGAATTTGTGGGAGAATATTTAAGCTTCTTCATGAATAATTCATCTTTTTGATTAAAAAATCGAATAATTGGTTAAAAAATCATGTACTTTGTTAAAAATGCGTCTATTTTGGTAGAAAATTCATATTATTGGTTGAAAATTGATCTTTTTGGTTGAAAATTTGGTTTTTCTTATTGAGAATTAATTTTTTTAAACTGAAAATGTTCCACTTTTGGTCGAAAATGGATTTTTGCATAGAAATTTATTTTTCTTGCTTGAAAATTATAGTATTTCGTTGAAAATGTACATTGATTTTACTGGGAATTAAGTTTTTTACTGAAAATTTAACTAATATCTTTTAAGTTCAAAATTGATCTGTTTTAGGTAAAAATTCATTTATTTGTTAAAAATCCGTCTCAGTAGTTGAAATTTCATCATTTTGGTTGAAAATTAATTTCTGTGGTTGAAAATTTAACGATTTTATTTAAAATTTGTTTATTTTTATGTTGAAAATTTATTTGACTAAATGAAAATTTAAGGATTTTATTTTTGGTAGAGAATTGATCTTTTTAGTTTAAAATTGATGTATTTGGTTAAAAATTAAATTTTTTGAGTTGAAGATTTATCATTTTAGTTGAAATTTCACTTTAACTATTCCACTTTTTGTAGAAAATCGACCTTTTTTTAATAGAAATGTAATCTTTTTCGTTAAACAATGTTCTGTTTTATAGAAAAAATAACTATTGGGTCGAAAATTCCACTATTTGGTCAAAAATTTATATTTTTAGTGGAAAAATGATTAATTTGGGTGAAAAATCATTTTCTTTTTGTTTAAAATTTACTTTCCTAATTTCAAATTGAACTATTCTAGTTTAGGTTTTTAAATTTACATTTTTCAGTTGAAAGTTTATATATTTTTTATTGAAAATGAGTATTTTTAGTCATCTTTTCGGTTGAAAATTGAATTAATTTATTGAGATTTTTTTCATTGTTTTAACTGCAACTTTAATTCTTGTTTTTGTTTAAAAAAATCATTTTTTTTATAAAAAATAACTTTTTGTTGAAAATTTATATTTTTGGATGAATTACAATGTTCTTGATTTAAAATTAAAATGTTTTTTTTTTGTTGAAATATAAATTATGCATTACATTTTACGTTGAGAATTCGCCTCGTTTGGTTGAAAATTCAACTATTCAGTTAAAAAATAAAATTTTAGTTGAAATTTTGATGTGAAATCTGAAATCCTTGAAATTCTTTTTGAATTTTTTAAGAATCTTAGGAAAATCACATTACTATAAACTTAAAAACAAATAAATTTAAACAATAAATAGTTAATAGAATTGTTTATTTTTTATTAAAAATTCTTACCTTCCTGGCAATTCTTTAAGGGCTCGTTCGTATACGATATTCAAATTAGGACTTTTGGTAGACTTCAGATGATCAATATATCTTTGCCAGTGTTTTACTGAAAAGGGGTTTCGGAATATTTCTTCTTCGTAAGGCAAGTCCTCTTCGTTTTTCAACTGAAAAAAAATTAAAATACAATAATTAATAATTTCAAATTGGAAGCGTTTGAATTTTGTTTTTAAATTAAAAACATGCCAAATCAAGCCATTCAGACTAGGCAACATTTTTAAAAGGACAATATTTCGAATGGAATGAAAAAAACCTGCATCATTTCTAAATAAAATTGTTTAATTTAAAATTGAAAAATTTGAAATTTTAAGTGTTTAAAATTGAGAAATTAAAAAAAAGAAGCTTTCGAAATTGGGAAATTTTATTTTCAATCAAAAGATTTGCAAATTTAATGCTTTCAGATTAAAATTTCGAAATTATGAAAATTAAAAACCGTTATAAATGGAATATATTCGAATTAGAATTTAAAAAATGATATTATTTAAAATTTAAGAATTAAAATCGTATTGTTTCTCATTAAAAGCGTTCAAAATTATTGAGTTTAAATCATTTTCAATTCGAAGTGATTGAAATTTTGCACTTTCAAATTAAAAACTAACTTGAATTTTTCCAAGTCAAAGTTTTTACAATACTATTTTTAAATGTTTATTACATAAAAAAGTTATAATATAACATTAAAATCGATTCAAAAAATAGTTTAATTTCGAACAGTTTTTTTTATCATTCATTTTTATAATTTTCCATCCAAATATTTTTCAATTTTAAATGATTCATTTTAAATAATGAACCAAAAATTGGACTTAAAAAAAAAGAACTTTTCTATTTATTAAAAATGTTTTTCTTTAGTCTACAAATTATCAAAATTCTTATTTATTTATTGCAGGCTTCACAGCCTTACCCTTTTTTCATTTTTCCTGTTTTTAGTTTTTTCCAAATGTAATTTTTATTCCAAAAAATTGAATTATTTTGTGAAAAATTCAACTGATTGGTTATAAATAAACTCTATTGTAGTTAATTCATATTCTCGGGTTGAAAATTCAATGTTTTTATAAAAAATTTGCATATTTTGCTTGAAAATTCAACAGTTTGGTATAAAATTCTACTATATGGTATAAAATTAAACTGTTTTGAATAAAATTAGTTTTTTAAAATAATTCTCAATGAAAATGTATTCAATCATTTTTTTTTGTTAAAAAAAGATCTATTCTGGTTTAAAAAATAAACTATTTAGTTCCAAAATTTTAGAAAAAAATATAAAGTAATAATTATTAAAATAAAATACGGATTAACATCACATTCATTTTTCAAACTATTTAGTGGAATTATTTTTTATTTCATTGAAATTTCAACTATTCGGTGCAAAAAAAATTTGTATATTTTGTAGAATATTCAACAATTTGGTTAAAAATGTATGTAATTTGTTGAAAATTTCTTCTTGGTTTTAAATTTACGTATTTGATAAAAGACGTACGTATTTTGCTGAGAATTTATATTTTTGATTGGAAAATTAATCTTCTTGTTTAAAAATTAATATTTTGGGTTGAAAATTGAACTATTTTTTGAAAATTTAATAGTTTTGTTAAAATTGCACCTTTTTGGCTTGAAAATCTAACATTTTTTATGAAAATTTTTTTTTTCTTGTCTAACAGATTTTCATTGATTGAAGAATTAACTCTTTTGTTGACAATTTATGTTTTTGGTATAAAAATTCATCTCTTTTTGTAAAATGCAATTGTTTGGTTAACAAATTAATCTGTTTCGATTGAATTTTTTTTTAATTCACACTTTTGTGTAGAAAATTCAACAATTTGGCAGAAAATTCATGTACTTTGTTGAAAATTCTTCTTTTATGGTAGAAAATGATTCCTTTTGGTTTTTAGTTTAAATATTTGGCTTCAAATTTAACGGTTTGTTAAAATTTCATATTTTGGCTTCAAAATTTTTGGTCCGAAATCTTAAATTAATGAAATCAAAAATTGAAGCGTTAAAAATTAAAAAATTCTAAATTGTGATTAAAAACTGAGGCACTCTCAGTAGAATTTTCAAACTGAGTCGTTAAAAAGAATTAATTTTCCAATTGTGCATCACGATTTCAAAAATCCAAATTTAGAAGACGTCAAACTGACGTATATTATTAAAAAATGAACTGTCACAATGACATGTTGAAAAAAAGTCGCAAGACAGAGAAAGCTCACAAAAATATCGGATTTTCAATGTGGAGAAAGTGAGTGACTGAATTTTCAGATTATTATATATAATTTAACAAAGGCAGAATAATTTATTTAAATACACTAGTATTTTGTTTACATTTAACACTTTTAACAAACTCAATTAACGTACATAACCTCTTTTTAACCGGTTTAGAACACGATATATGGGCTGTTTAAAAAAATAACAAGTATTTGAATGGAAGCAGAAGTTTTAAAGTCCTTATTCGCGAATCTATATTAGTTAAAATCGAATCTTATATATAAAACAGGGTCAAAAACCGAAAAAATACCTAAACAGAGGTTAGTTTTTACGTACCAAACCCAGCGAGTTTCCGTTGGAATCTTGTGAGTCAGTCATCCTTTATGAGATAAACTGTACATTTAATAAGTTAATTTATTATTTACGCCTATGATGGAGTGGTAATTGAATTAATAAAAATCATATAAAAGAATGCAAATACGAGTGTCAACGTTTACTCATGGTGTCCTCCATGTTGTTTTCAAACCATCGATAAGACAGTAATCTAGGATACCAGTTTCCGATCAAATAGAAGCTTACTTTACTAGCCGCTCTATAGCGCTAACTTTTATAGTCAGGGTTTCACGAAAATTCAAAATGGATCATTGAAAATTTTATTTTCTTATACAAATTAATAATAAAAACGTATAGTTTATTTATAAAACTATTTAAAAGTTCAAATTATTCAGTTTAATTAAAGTAATTTATTATTTCAAATGCCAGTCTGTTTTTACTGTGTAGATCTGCATTTCATAAATATAACATTATTGTCTACTAAAAGAATGGTTCAAATAAGCTACTTTTGTATCAATACTTTTTTCTATTAAAATGAAATTAACGAAATTAAATAAATCAAATTGCAGTAAAATTTTACTTTTTTATAGGAGGGGGGGGGGTGATCGTATGTAAGGAAAATGTTTGCAAAAAAGAATCCAAAAAGTTAAAATTTCTACCAAAAAATTATAATTTTCATAAACAAAAGAAAATAACCAATTTGTAAAAATTATACAAAAAAAAACAATTTTTAACCAAGAAGTATAAATTTCTACCAAAAAATAAGAATTTTCAACAAACTACATTAATTTCGAACAAAAAATGGATATTTAAATTTTCCACCTAAACAAAAAACAACGAATCTTTTAAATATACTTCAAATTTCCAAACGAGAATATGAATTTGTATCTAAAGAAGGATATATTTTTAATCAAATTTGAATACTTAAACTTTCAGGAGGAAAAAAAATAATTTACTATAACAAAAAATAAAGATTTTTGGATTAAAATAGTAAAATTTTTAACCAGATATTTGATTTTTAACCAGAAAGATTCATTTTCTCCCAGAAAGGTAAATTTCAAACGAAATGAAAGAATTTTTACCCGAATAAGTGAATATGTAGTTTAAAAAATTCTTAATAAAAAATGGAATAAGTTCATGTTTCAGTTACAAAAAATTAATTTTTATACAAAAAATAACGATTTTTAATCTAACTAATTTTATTTTTAACCATACATTTATTTTTAAACCAAAAAGATGAGTTATCTACCCAAAATTGAAAATTTAATTTTTTTGTTACAAAATATTGATTTAAAAAAAAAAATGTCACAAAATAGGAAAATTTTCACAAATATTTGATTTATCAACATAAAAGATCAATTTTCAGCTTTGAATTGTGAGACCAAAATGTAATAGTTATTTTTTCAACAAAAAGCAAGTATTTAAACAAATAGTTACATTTTCAACCAAAGAAATAAATCTCTAACCAAACAGATGAACTGATATAAAAAAAGATTAATTTTCAACGAGAAAAACGACTTTTCAATTCAACATCTAAATTTTGAACAGGGAAGAATAATTTTCTACCAAAAGAGACTAATTTCATAAAAATACAGGAATATAAAATAAAATAATTGAATTTTTAACGAAATTTTTTTATTTCGAACCAAGAAGATATTAATATCCTTGATTTTTCAATGAAAGAAGATACATTTTCCGTCGAAAATACAATATAATAGTTTAATTTCCAGTTTAAAATTGAATTTACATTTAAACAGAAGCAATTTTTAACAAAATAGCTAAATTTCCAAAAACAACAAAAAATGAATTTTTAATAAACTAGTTCAAATTTCTACCAAGCAGTTGAATTTTCGACCAAAAAAGATCAAGGTTGAACCAAAAATAGAATAATTAAATTTTCAATTCATTAATTAAAAAAATAATTTTTAATTGCAATAAAGTAGTTCATTTTTGAATTAAGCATTTGCAATTTAAAAAGATGAATTCTCAATGCAAAATGATAACTTGTGATTAAAAAATATTTTATAATTTTAATCATCAACAATAAAACACTTTTTGAAACGCTCTCTCAGTAGACAATAATCTTATATTTGTGAAATTCAGAAATACATACACAAGACAGACTTATAAAGACTTATACCTAAAATATTGAAGCATTTTCTCTTTAGACAGAATAACTAAGACTTTTGCTTTCTTTCACGAATAAACTAAAAAATGCTATTATTAATATGTATAAAAAAATGCTGTTTTTCATTTCTCCAAGTTTAAATTTTCGCAAAACTTTGACTATATCAGCTAGCGTCACCTATTAGCTGGTTGACTCCCCTACATAGTGTCGGTAAAGAAAATGTCAGTAATGTAGTAATCTGTCAATTAAACATTAGTAAAATATGATAGGAATTGTCAATGTTCATATGAATCACTAAAATTCAGTTGTATTATATAAAAAATTTGTAAATAATCGACTATATATTTGAGAGAAAATTGAAGTCTACCCCCACTCTCCAGATTTAGTTAAATCGAGGTCCGGTGTCGGGAAAGCGGCGCTGTAGTCGCATAATTGAGTCGGCCGTGGACTGCGAACGACAGAGCGGAGTAAACGCCATTTTCTGTGTTTGCACGTAAACTTCGCGTTCGTGATATGTTTTAACATAGTTTTTGCAAAAGTTTAAAGTGGTGTTCTTGTGAATCAGTGTTATGTTTGGATACGAGGCCCAGCAAGCACTGGATATGGTGAGTTCTAAAAATTGATTGACGCATAAGAGACCGACAATCTTGTCACCGTTGCTCCGTTCTTAGTGTTAGTCTCGAGTTGGGATGGGTCGCTTGTGATTCCTTGACAATTTAATCGCATTTCTTGCGACATTTGTTGGCCCCTTGCATCGCACATAGTGGCCATGATCGAAGGGCAAATCAAGTGTTTTGTGACTGTTTTTTCTCCAAGGTAAATTATTCCCGTAAAAGAGACAGGGGCGTAGATTCGGGCGACACATGGCTGATGGGGCGCCGGCTATCCAGGGGGTGGTTTNNNNTTTTTGTGATCAGCTCGAAAAAAATGTTCAAAGATTTGCCCATTTGATATCCAAAGGGCCGCTCCCGGTTTTCGCAATTAATCGGGTTGGAGCGACTCGCAATTTCTTAGAGGCTGGAGGTTGTGACTTTCCAATCTGTCAAAAGGATAAAAGGATTTATAGGCGAGGAATTCGATTATTGAATGCTTCAAGGTTCGCGTCGAAAAATTGATTTTACGCGATTACGGGATAGTAGCCTTGTGTACGTGGTGTGCGATTCGAATTAATTAAGTTGACAGTTTGATAAGATGAAATGTTGACACATTGTGACAAACTGTATGGAATGAACTAGTTTAAAGTGTTTTCAAAATTATGAGATGGCAACAGGTTTTTGGAAAATGTTCTGTTGGCTCAATAACCTGGGTTTGATCTTATTTTTATATCCACTTGGGAGGACGAGGATAATCTCACGGTAGCTTTTGCGTTGTGAAATAGTTAAGTGGTGATAGGGTGAGCTAATCGTTTAATTAAGGACCGATTAAATTTGGCTGGAAGTCGATTCCTTTTCTGCTAAATAAAAATTCAAATGTAGGATACATTGATATCGTTTTTATCCAAATATACGTGATTGAATGTTAAACTATTTTGTTCAAAATTAATATTTTTATTTGAAAAATTTAAATATTTTTTTTAGAATATTTATTATTTATAAGTTGAAAATTCAAATAATTGATTGTACAATCGATGTATTTTTGTGAAAATTCGTCTTTTTAGTGGTTGAAAATTCATCTTTTTGGTTAAGGATCCAAATACTGTGTTAAAAAGTAATCTTTTCTTCGTTGAATTGGACTGTTAAAATATTCTTTTTCATGTATTGTTTTCTGGTTAAAAATGTACATTTTCATGTTTAGAAATTCGACCATTTGATTGAAAATTCAACTATTTTTGTAATATTGTCTTTTCTGGTTTAAAATTCATCTTTATTGGTTGAAAATGAACTTTTTTGTTGAAAATCTTTCTCTGCGAAAATTCATCTTTTCGGTTTTAAAAGTCAAATTTTTTCTCTATAATTCGACTTTATATCTGTAAATTTTTTTATTTTTCGTGAGTCGAAAACTTTTGTTTATAACAAGGGTATTGATTCTTTAGATATTTAATATTTAACAGTTATAATAGTAATATTTAATAATTTTCGCTGTGTAATTTTTTATAATCAACGTTTCCGTAATAATGATATTTCTGACTCTGCACTACTTTTTAAAAATAGAACGTTCTGGTAGAAAGTTCTATCTGATATTGCATGCTAAACTATCTTAATGAAATGAGTCTTCGTTATCACTGACACAGATTCTCGTATCGTTCGATAAATTTGCTTTTCGCCTCTCAAATTAAATTATAGGCTCGATTAAAGGTTACTACATTCAGGCAAAGTGTTGTGGAAATGATTGATTTATGATTAATTTCAAACCATCCAGTAAAATCGTTTGCAAAGTAAAGCTATAAAAAAAAATGCAAAGTAAAAAATGTTAATTTAATTTCGTAAGATTTTACGTATTGTCTACTATTACAAATTTTTTATAATGCGTGCTAAATTAATAGAACCCATTAAGAACATCCAACTATTTTTGGTTAGAAATTACATCTTTTTAGTTAAAAATTGAATTATTTTTTTTTATAAAATTCCACTCTGTAGTTGAGCATTTTTTGTTTTTGTTGAACACTAATTGTTTATCTGAAAGTTAACTGTTCTATAGTTTGGGCACTTTGGGTAGAAAATTTATTATTATTATTATTTTATTCAACTGTCTTATTTCACATGATCCAGTCAATTTTTTTTCAAATTCCAGCTTTCCAAAAAGGAATTCTTTAGTGAAGCATCATAATTTAATTTCGTAAAGTTTTACTTATTATCTGATATTACGTAATTTTGTGTAATAAGCTGAATTAATACAACATAATAAGAAATTACAATTTATCTTTTGTTCAAAATTTAATTTTTTTGATTAAAATTCGACTTCTTCGTTGAAATTTGAATTCTTTTGTTGCAAATTCATTTTTGTCTTCATTATAAACTATTTTCTTCATCTGAAAATTTAACTACTTCATTTTTGGTGTAAAATTTATCCTTTTCAAGTTGCGAATTCAACTATTTGGTTGTATATTCATGTGTTTTGTTGAAAATTCGTCTTTTTGGTTAAAACTGCATTTTTTGTTTTTAAAAATGTAACTATTTTGTTAAAAGTAGTCTCTTTTTAATTAAACAGTTTTATAACATATTCTTTTTTTTTTCTTGCTAGAAAATGCATTTTTTTTGGTAGAAAAGTAATTTTTCTTGGTTAAAAGTGTATTTTTTTAAATTTAATTAATTTAAGATTGAAAAGTAATATATTTTATCATAGATAATTTTATGCAAAATAAGCATGAAAATGATTGATCATTAAAAAACAGACTTCTAAACTACCAAAAAACCAACCTCTCACTTTTTCCTCTAAACTACTTTTAATTTAATTTTTTGGGTTGAAAACTCATATGTCATCCGTATTTTTGGGCGAAAATTCAACTGTTTGTGTTGTAAATTCGTCCTCAGGATTCACAATTCATTTTTGGTGGTAGCAAATTGATATTTTGTGGTTGAAAATTGAACTTTCTTATAAAAAAATACTTTTCGGTTTGAAAATGTAACTATTTGCTTTAAAGCTGAACTATTTTCTTGAAAATTTCTCTCTTTAACTTAAAAAGTTCAATTATTTGTTTTTTAATGCAACTATATGTTTAAAAATGATTTTTGTTTTGTTTTTGAAAATTCTAGTAGTTATTGGAAAATTCATCTTTCTTGATTTTAAATTAACTTTGTTTTTGAAATTTTATTTATTCTTTTTAGGTCGAAAACTGAAATTTTTTGATAAAAATTCATCTCTTTTGGTAGGAAATTAATCTTTTTAGTATGATGATTCCACTATTTTGTTGATAATGCAATATGTTTTGACTGAATTTTATAGAAACCCTTTTACAGAGTCTATTTTTACTTACCAATACAAAGTTTTAATGGGATAGTGTGTTATTCGCTTAAAAATTGATTTATTTTGTTGAAAAGTCAATTATTTTGTTAACAATTCAACGAATTTGTTAAAGGCATTTTTTTGGTCATATTGAATAATTTGAATTCAATCATAAAATCATTTGAATATTTGAAAGTTCAGAACTTCAATCCCATACTCTTTTCTTGAAAATTTATCGTTTTGCGTAGAAATTTCATCTCCTTTGGTTGAAAGTTTAATTATTCTTTTGGAAATGCAATATACTTTGATTTGATATCTTATGAAATGAATTTATTTTCGTATTTTTGTGAAAAATTATACCCTGTTTACCCTGTTTTAAGAATTTATTCTTCTATTTTTCTGAGAAATCACTCTAGTCTACTATGAAAAATTCCGTAATACTAGTCGGTGCAAAAGTTTTAATGATTCCTATATGAAGCTATTGAGTTCCTCGTAGGGAACAATCAATACGTGCAAATTCCTCAGATTTATATATTCTTTCTGTGCGTCACGTCCTGTAGTCCTAGAATTCCCGAAAAGAACACGTACGAATTCTTAACAGTTGATTTGTTTTGTTTTTTCACGTTTAAAAGTGAAATATTTTGTTCAACTTTCCTTTTATCGCAAATTTCACTCCTTCATTTATTAGAAACGTGAAAAATCAATATAAGTTTCACATTCCAAGTAGTACATAAAGAATAAACGACTCTGCGATGCTGGAGAAAATCTCACGGTTAGTGCCGAAGGACAAATGACGCGGCGATGCTGCTAATTCTTGGCACGCTTCCAATACTCTATAATGGATGAAACTGTGTCCACTGGGGTAAAAAGGAGTACAAGGAGATTTTTCTTTTTTTTTTTTCCTTTTGTAAATAAAGACTGCAGTCTAGTAATTTCGCTTGAAAATTGAAACTAGCCTTTTTCATTTTTACTTAAAGGGGCTGCAGTCAGCATTCCACGATTTGCATAATTTTATTTTCTTGCTCAGCTGGAAATACATCCTCCATTCTCTAGAGATCAGCAAAAACACCGCTTGGAATAGCTGCTAAAATTGAGCAAATTTTAGACTGGAAATAAAAATTGAAGAAAAAAAGGTGTATTTTTTTATTTTTTGTAATATCAGGGTCGATTTAGTTAGGTTTCTTTAAAGTTGTAAGGTGTGGACCTAATCATACCTGATCGTCTTTTCTGGGTTGATTTCCATGACCTGTATAAGGAGCTGACATTGATTTATTGACCAAGCGATCTTTGATTATTCCTTATTCGCAATTTATGATACAATTTTATTGAATGTTATGTTGTGTGAAATAGATATTCACTAACAGTGGATAAAATTAGATTGAAGAAATTAATGTAAAATAGACCTGAACTCGAATAAGAAAGGTCTTGTGTCTTTTGCTCAACTAAATGCAATTTCGGCAGATTTACTTTTGAGATAATTCTATGGATTTCCAACTAACTAGGCCTCGCACTATTTCCCTCTTTCCTCCTTTTTAAAATAATTCTTCTCCTGTTTTCAAGAAATGTCCCCTTTTTCTCGTCTTTTTCGCATATATTCGAACTGATTTAATAGAACTATTCTATTTAAGAGTAAGAATTCATTTTTTTTTGTAAAAGTTTTCATTATTTTGTTAAATATTCAACTGTTTTGTTGACGATCCCTCTTTTTGGGTTGAAAATTAAACTATTTTAGTTGAAAATTCATAGTTTTTACTTTCAAGTAATTTGTACAAAATTTGACTCTGGAAATTAAATTATTTTATTGAAAATTCAACCTCTTGAATTAAGAAATATTTTTTTGTCGTTAAAATGATATTATTTTGTAGAAAATTAACTTTTTTGTTGAAAATTCTTAGCTTTCACAATCAATTCTTTTTTTTTTTTTTTTTGCAATTTCGTCATTTCGCTTTGAAAATTCATCTTTGGTTTCAAAATTCGCTTGTGTTTGTTGAAAATTAATTTTTTCAACTGAAAATTTAATTGCTATTTTTGGTTCAAAATTTTCTTTGTTAATTTTAAAATTCGTTTATTTTGACAGAAAGTTAATCCTTCTTGATTGAAAGGTCAATTGTCTGGTTCAAAATTAATCTGTTCTTATTGAAACTTTAATTATTTTGTTAAACTTTCGTCTTTTGGATAGGCAAATTTGACCTTGGAATTGAAATGTAATCTTTAGGAGAAGTCGCCTTTTTCGGTTGAAATTTAATTCTTTTTAATCGGAAAGTCTACAATGATATTTTTGATTCACGACTCTTCCCGTTTGGTTGAAACTTTAATTATTTGATTGAAGATTGAACTATTTTGTTAAAAGGTTGAAGTATCTATCAGCTATTACATTTTTCGTTGCGAATTCATCTTTATTGGTCGAAAAAAGAATTATCTGGTTGAAAGATGAACTACTTATTTTTAAATTCATTTTTATGTTGAAGATTTATTTGAGCATTCGTCTGTTTTGTTGAACATTCAACTGCTTGGAAAATTCATTTTCTTGTCTTAAAAATTCAACAATTTGTTTAAAAATTTTTTTATTTCTGGGTTAAAAATCTTTGTTTGTGGAAAGTTCAACCTTTTTATTATAAATTCATATCGTTTGCTCGATAGTTGAAATATTTGATTGAAACATTATTTTGCTTTGGTTGGAAATTCAACTGTTTGGTTTTAAAGTCAAATGTTATCGGAAGAAAATTGAATTTTGTGCTTGAAAACTCAACTCTTGTTGAAAATTTGTCATTTTAGGTTGAAATTTCATCTCCTTTCGTTGAAAATTCAACTGTTCTGTTGAGAATGTTGAAAATGCAATATATTTCGACTTGACATCTTAGGATTATGATCCCTACAATTAATTTGATCAAAATGAATTTATTCCTATATTTTTGTGAAAAATCACCCTATTTCCCCTTTTTGCGATCATTTTGAACTTTAATGTATGACTATCTTTTGATTTTTGTATTGCTCTGCAAATAAGTGGAATGTACGTTGATTTCCGTGAATTTTGCAGTAGCGCGG
The DNA here is from genome assembly GCA_035041075.1 of Acraspis erinacei. Lineage (NCBI taxonomy): Eukaryota > Metazoa > Arthropoda > Insecta > Hymenoptera > Cynipidae > Acraspis > Acraspis erinacei. The sequence continues at coordinate 27,523,442 of JAWWLR010000166.1, read as the reverse complement.
AATTCCGCGTAAGAAACGCTTTATTACACTCTGTGAGTCTGAGGGTAAAAAACGAAACTTGGCATGCTCGAATGGACATGCGTCCGGGAAATCTGAAGTTGGATGAAATACAGTAATAAATTCTTCACTTACATCTACCAAGGTGGTTTAGTTAATTACAGTACTACTATTCTATTGAACAGTTATTAACAACCTAGTGAGTAAAAATGGGTTACAATTTCTTGTTTCTGAACGGTGGTATAAATTCTTCCGAAAAAAGAAGGAAAAAACTAGTTTAACCAAAAATTATAAGTTTTAACAACACTCAGAGAAATTTCCTTTTGTGGCATAAAGATGTTTCTTGATACGTATGAAATTTCCTCTTAACTTGTAGGTTAAAAGGAATTAAATTTGTCTCAAAAGGAATTTAATTTGTCTCATAAGGAATTTAATTTGTCTCAAAAGGAATTTAATTTATCTCAAAAAGAATCTTTTTGCAGCAAACATTATCGTTTTGCGACAAACATCGCACCGGATCTTACAATCAAATCATTATATTTATATAAAACGATACTGAAGTGGTTCAAAATAAAACATGTTTCGAGACAACTTTTTCTGTGAATGAATTAATCGTTCGTATAAAAAAATAAATAAAAAAACAAATAAAAAAACTTGTTATGTGTCATGTGTTCTCGCAATAGACGTTTATGAATTGAACAGTGAACACTGGTGCCACATATCACTACTAATAACGTGATGTGCATTTTCTTTGCATGTTTTGTTTTTATCTGGAAAATAAGACAATGATAATATTTATTAGTTGCAAACAACTAAACAAAACGGAATTATTAACGGTGGTGATATTAATTTCTCCACGAATATAAAAAAAACTTGTACCGTAAACTGTGGCTATGCGGCGCATGTAGGGGAAAGCGGCACACCCGTGATTCTGCACTTCTGAATGCGATATTTGCTTCTTTTAGGAATCAAATATAGAGGTTTGCAACGTTTTAAACACAAGCATTAAGGGTGTGTCGCTTTCCCCACATATGCGCCGCTTAGCCCCCCTTTTGCTGTATACAGGGCTTATTAAAATGTCCATCGAATTGCATTTTAGTAGTGACTTAGTGAAAAGAGAGCAATTTCTTTGATTTTCGTAATTTCGATCAAATAATTTCTTTTTTTTTTGTGATCTAAGAGCTGAGAACCACTGAGTGGAGAGAATGAGTTGCATAAGAAAACACGTGCTGGAAATCGCCATTCAATGTTTGAGATAGGAGAAGTACGATGAGAGAGCCATTTACACTTAAGTTGTGCACATCTTTGCATCTTTGTATCTTTATCGTTGAATTACGTTTTGATACACCATTCGTCCACGATGAAACTACGTAACACGCATGTGGGTGATTCTTTGCATAGCGTAAAATTTGAGAATCGATATTTAAAAAAAGAAATCGCGATATAAGATCAACTAAATTGTATTCCTTATATTAAAGGGTCAAGAAATTTAAATCTGTAATATGCCGGAAAAAGTTGCGATTATTTGGCATTTAAAAAAAAACTTGACTACATGCTCAGCGGAAATTTAAACCTTTGTAAAACATTGCTTTGGAATCACAGTAAGTCCCAAAGATATTATTTATCTAAAGTTAGATAAAAACGCTGCAAGCAATTGAAAACAACAATTATCCGAAGTCAGATAATTTTTATCACGAGACAGATAAAAATTATTTGTCGTCGGATAATTATAGTTTGTAATTGTTGACAAAGTTTTTATCCAACTTGAGATAAATTATATAAAGTATTCAGGTTTCACTGGTTAGATACTATTAGCCTTTGAAATTATTAAATTCAAAACCGCGAACTCGAAATGGCGAATAAAAATAAAAAAATAAAATATCAGATATTTACAGAAATCTAGGAGTATTTTTAGCATACTAATGTTCTAATGCTTTAAGATAATCTATCTCGAATATTAAAAAACGAAAACCAATTTATAATTTTATTTTTTTAAATAAATAATTTAATTTGTAAATGTAAATACTCTGAACTGTTATTGACTATAAACAATAAAACATAATTAATCAGCAGGCCCTAATTACGACAAAAGTCGATTAAACTAATGAGCAGAGAAACATGTCCAGATTGTCCAGTCAATGACGCAAAAACTAATATCAAATTTATAAATATATGACAAATATTTTTCCAAAACCATTGATATTTCCTAAGTTAGTATGCGCTAATCTAACAATGTCACATGTTATTTAGTGTTTTACGTAACTTATTAAAGCATTTATTGTGAATATTTTGAGATTTGGCAATTACGATTATTTGATGTCCTGTTCAAATTCGCTGCTTGATATGTATTGATAAAGTGAAATTACAGCATTAGAACAGTTGATTTGTAGGCTGAGCACATGAAATTCATATTTATCAATCCTAATGTTTTAGCAGTTCTTAAGTGCGCCATTTTAAAAAATATCTACATCCAACTCTCGGTTTAGCCACTCGCGGTTTAGCAATTCCTAGAACTGCTGGCCCATGCAGTTTCTAAGCTCGCAGGGCGACAGAGAGTGGCTACACTTTTCTGAAAAACACAAGCAACATAGCGGAAAGGCGCAGTGCGCGGGTACTCGAATTCTGAGATTGCGCAATATGATGCATTCTATTTGGAAATGGTTCTACCTGTAGCCATTATGCCAAAATCTTGGGACATTATATATTTGGTTTTAGTAGAAAACAAAACTTTTATTTAGATAATGGCACCAGAGTCAGTGCAATCAATTACGGTTTCGATATTTGTAATTTATTTTAAAGAAAAAAAAATAATATTAGGAACAGCAGTGATTAGTGGTCGTTAGTAATAATTATAAAAATTAATTTTCTGGAGTGTATTTATGTCTATAAGTAAAACCCATTTTTTTTTATATCAGGGACATTGACTTCTGAGCTACACGGATAATCATCCATATGCAAATTGACCAAACACGATTTTCTTTAAGAAAAAGAACATTGTTCAGACTTCACACTCTTAACACTATTTTCCCCCTTTTAAGATAATTCCTCTTTTTTCTTCTATTTTCAAAAAACTACCCTTTTTCTCGTTTTTTCGCTGAAATTCGAACCTAATTACTAGAATTCAATAGAAAAATCAAACCATTTTTTTGTTTAAAGTTAATTATTTTTAATTAACAAGTCTACTATTATATCTTTCTTGGTTGACAATTCAACTTTTTTGTTGAAAATTAACTTTTTTATTGGAAATCCTTATTTTTGGGTTTAAAACTCAACTTTTTATAGAAAAGTCTCCTTTTTGGGTAGGAAATTTCACAATTTAGTGTACATTTGTTATGTTCTTGACTGACAAATCTTTCTTAGTTGAAAATTTGTCTTTTTGGTTTGAGAAATAATCTTTTTTGCTTAAAAATAAAACTGTTTGATTGAAAATCAATCTATTTTAGTTTAAGAAGATTCAACTTTAAAAAAATTAAAGATAGCAATATTGTTTGGTTGAAAATTAAACTACCTGGTTGAAAATTCAACTATTTGGTTAAAAATTCGCCTTTTTTGGTCGAAAATTCATCTTTTTGGACTGAAAATTCATATTATTTGGTAGAAACTTCATATTTTTCGGTCAAAAATGCAACATTTTAATTGAAAAAATAATCTATTTTGGTTAACGATTCATTGTTGCGTCGAAAATCAACTTTTATTTTGAAAATTAATATTTTTGGGTTAAAATGCGATACTTTTGTAGAATCGTCTTTTGAATTGAAACTTAAGCTGTTTATTTAAAAATGAACTTTTTTATTGAAAACTCATATTCTCGGATGGAAATTAAATTTTTTGTAGAATATTCTTCAGTATATATTTGTAAGTTCAACTATTTAGTTGAAAATGGACTTTTTAAATTCGTCTTTGCTGGATTGAAAATTCATATTTTGTTGGAAAAAAAATCTTTTTGTGGTTAAGAGACAACTGTTTTCTAAACAATTCGACTGTTTAGATTAAAAACTCAACTCTTTCACTGAAAATTAATCTCTTTTGTCAGAAAATTAATCTTTCTTGGTTTAAAATTAAACTATTTTGTTGAAAATTTAATATCTTTCGACTTAAAATCCTAATAATTTAATATTGGATTCAATACGGTGTCCATACATTAATAATAATACATTAATATATTTAAAACAATTTATGAAATCGAAGAAAAAAATTTTGAATTAAAGGATGGGAGAAGGATGGAAAATCTGTACAAAATAGTAGTCACGTAGTTTTTCAACGGCCTCTTAATGAAAAATTGATGATAATTTGACGCATAAAAGTTACGAGCATCGCATGAAAATGAGAGGGACAGATTAAATTTATTTCGCCGGATATTCTGCGCCTTGATGGTCCACTAATTATTAATTGAAAGGGACTTCAACAATTTAGCTTAAGGGCATATACCAGACTGTCACGTGAACAA
>JAWWLR010000166.1:27447793-27458954 GCA_035041075.1 Acraspis erinacei | reverse complement strand
CGGAGCTACCATATTACTTAAATAAGTAATACGATAGTTCCAGATCAATCTAAAAATTATATAACCCCTTCCTCACATTAATCCCCTCCCCGCCGAGTGAGTCACGCCTACCCCGAAAGGGAAACGGCTTAATGGTGTAATAATAATAATAAGTAATGAGTATAATATGAGTCGATTTTAAGAATTTTTAAAACAGAGGCTGAGGGTCTCAATTTTTTCTTTGTCTTAGTCATACAATGTACGACTTAATGCAAAAAAAGGTAAGTCGTTAGACCTAATAGTTCTTACAGTAACCTTTTGCGATTAAAATTGATTTTAATTTATCCCGGCGTAAATACAATTTTTCAGTCAACATTTTTATATTTTTCATTAATACCAACAGGAAAACAGATGAAGATTTAGTTTCTCAAAAATTTACAATCTATGTCCATTCCAGGAATATGATAATTTTTAGGCTTGCTGAGAAATAATATTTTGCAAGTTTGTAATAAAATCTAATGTGCAATAAAAGATTTAACATTTTAAAAAATGTGTGCGTAATAAACATTTGTTTTTATTTCCTTCCGGCATGATAAGAAACTGCATTAAAATTTTTTATATTTTCAAATAATCTGAAAAGTAGATACAATTTATGAATTTGTTTTTCATGATTATTCAATCTCTGTCCAATTCGTGAGTTTGATAATTTTTAATACAGCTACGACGGAATACCTCGCTTTTTACTATAAAGTTTTAATGCACAATAGAAATGTTTATTTATAAAAAAGTACGCTCATAAAAAAAGAATGTACCAACAATTTATGAATTTTGTTTTCCTGAAATTCTTTATGTCTATCGAAGTAAGAAGTTTGATCATTTTTAAACCTTCTGTGATGAAATTCTTTTCAATTTTGTAAAGGACTGAAAGGTTCTTTAGAAGGTCTCATGACGTTGAAGAAGTATGTTGTGAAATGGCTCACAATTATAATACTTTATCAATCATAAAGTCTTACTACGGGAACGTAAAAATGACGAATTTTCGACCCAAAATTGAATTAAATAAATTAGTGTTTTCAATAACCGCGTTCTTTTTTTAAAGACACTTATCGTTTCCCGAAACCCAAATGAAGTTTAACACCTAGAATTTCCCATAAGGAAAAATTGTTTTCTTACATTTTATTCAGAATCGTGAATACTAGTTACATGGAGCACATGAATTTAATTTATTATGTATATAAATATTTCCTTTTAGAGTAATGCTCAAAAGTTTCGGCTTTTTTGTATTTTAGAAGTTTTGGTCTTCTTCGTTCTAAAAAAATAATGAATATTAATGTTGTTTGAAACAAGAACGCCATCATTAACATCCTTAAGAAAAATTTAGATTTAATATATTTCATATAAAAAATTTGAAGAAATTAAAAAATAAATTGAAACAGTTTAGGAAAGATTCGAAAGTTCGGCCTGCCCAGGTGTTTTGGTAAATATTCTTAAATTTGGAATCCTTTACACATATTTAAATTGTTTTCTTTCATTTAAAATGAAAGTCGAAATTTGTATTCAATTTTAATCAATAATGGCTTATTTCATTCCCTGAACGATTATTTATCATTTGTGAGGTTTTTGCGTAAATTATAAATTATTTTAAAAATGTGGTTTCTAAAAAATACATTTTTTGAAATTTGATGAAATCTGCAATATTAGACAAATCGTTTGAGCGCTAATTCTTGTCGCTGACTCGTTTGTTCATCTGAATTATGTCAATTCAATTTACATTTTTCTAATGGAATGGGAATGCAGCATGATTTTGAAATCATACATTTTTGAAAAAATGCATTTGAAGGGATTTTATTTATTCTTATTAGTGTCTACATTAATTGTATTTGAAAGAATTCATTCTATTTTAGTGAGAAGATTCCTTATTTTGAGAGATTGTAAAATGTTATGCGTGACGGACTCTAAATTTAATTTAAAAATAAGGCTTTCTAATTGTTTAAACAAAGTTGAGAAAAATAAGATGTCTTTAAAATCTTTAAATTATAGTGGATCAATATAAATTATGAATAAATTCCGCATATTCAGGGTCCTCAACTGCGTATTTTCAATAAATTTCTGTTTTTGAAATTCAACATTTTTTTTGACTGCATTTTTTCCTAATTATTCAGCGCAAAGCTGCAATTATTTAGCATAATTCGTAAAATTCGTGTGCACAAAATGATAAGAAACCTGAAGTTCTGAAGAGTTTTATTTTTATTTTATGATTTTCTATACATTACCTAATATTATATCAAAATTTCTAAATAAATAATCTTAGTTCATCATAAAATTTAGTTCTAAATCTTTTTAAATTTTATTGATAGAAGTGAAAATTTTAATTGTAAAGAATTGTTTATGAATGGAAAATACTTATGTTCTTAACATTTGGCTAGTGCACTGTACTTTTTAAACTTTCATACATTTTCAAAAAGGTAAGACATGAAATTATGCGCAAAAATGGATCTTTTTTAATTGAAAATTTATCTGTTTAGGTATAAGATTAATCTTCTAGGCTTTTTTGGATTTAAAATTCCACAGTTTTCACAAAAAATTCGTCACTTGATTTCAAAATTTAAGAATTTGGATAAAGAAGTAGTTTATTTTCTTGAAAACTTGTCTTTTTGATATAAAAATTAATCTTCATAGTTTTAAAATCGTCTAATGTGTAGAAATTTCATCTTCGTAGTTTGAAAATTGAACTCTATGGTTAGTATGTCGACTATTTTGTTCAGGATTTAATTAGTTTGTTCAAAATTCCACTTTTTTGTTTTTGGGAATGTAACTATTTCGATGAAAATTTGTTTCTTTTGTTGATAAAATATCAACCTTTCAGTTTGCATGTTTAATTGATTTTGTTTATAATTTTATAAATAAATTTTGGAAAAATGGTAAATTCGAAATTCTGAATCAAAGCCTTTCTTAAAACTGCAAGTATTTAGTTAGTAACGTAGCTGGTCTAGATTTCAATTTAATCTGCGTTGTTTGAAAATTTAAAGATTTGGTTAAAAATTCAAAAATTTGTTGAAAAAATGAACTATTTTGTTGAAAAGTACTTCTACTGCTAAAAATGCACCATAACTACAAAATTCGTTTTACAATCACTTGATTCGGATATACTGTCCAAAACCCGATTGGTTGTGGCAAGATAAGACTTTTAGTGGTTTTTTCAGTTTCTTTATCTATGTATACAAAAATTATACATTTTCTGAAGCATCAAGATTCGCGGGTCAAAATTTCCAAATAGATAATTTTATTCTGTTAGAAAAAATATTTTTGAACGATTCTGTAAACACTAGCCATAAAATGTAAATTTGTTAATATAAATAATTTTTTAAGATGAAAAAATAACTCTTTTCTTAACATTTTCTTATTACACCAATTAGAAATTTGTAAAACATTTCACGCATTCAAAAAAATGAGAAAAATGAATTTATGGACAAAACCTTGGAATATCCCAGTTTACGAAATGTATTCATTGTAGATAACGATCAAAGCGTGCAATAAGATTTTTGAGAAACATTTCTAATGATTTATATTTTTTTAAATTAAACTTCAGTTTTGAAGAATTCAAAATATTTGGAGCAAGAATCTGCAAACGATACTAATTCTTAACATTTTTTTAACTAAAATTTAATATAAGATTTCACAGACTGTGTGGTGTAGATTTCATATCTTTGCTGCAACTTTCCAATGTCATGCCACAAGGTGAGGTCAAGGTACACAATTTGAGACAGTGTTAAATTTTTTTTAACTTTATTGCACTCTAGATTCTCTTCAAAATGTTTAAATATGTATTCATAGAGGTCATACGACAAGGAATTTCCCAATTATTTTAACACGTTTTAAAAAAGTTTCTCGCTTCTCACAAAAAAACTGAGGTTTCACTCATGTTGCGGCTCAAATGAAAGATGGTGTCCTTAGGAAAATTGAGCTCCAATAAATACCTTCAGACACCCAAATCGGTTCGTTTAAAGCGCTTTTGAAAAGTACAGCATAAAGCCAAATTCACAAACCCACCGGTTGCAAAGTCAGGTTCTTATTGGCGAGATTTTTGAATTCGTTATTCTAAAAATACCCAAATGTCTTAAAGAAATAATCGATATTGAACAATTAATTAATTTTTCGTCATTATTCATCACTTTCCTCAAAAAATTTACTCGTGCTCTTGAAATTGAGAAGAGGATGATTCATATTGCATAATAAAGCTTTTGTTGTGAATTTATCTTTTTGGATTAAAACTCAACTATCCCAGTTATTACACCATTAAGCCGTATCCCTTTCGAGGTAGGCGTGACTCACTCGGCGTGGAGGGGAGTAGTGTGAGGAAGGGGTTATAGAATTTTTAGATTAATCTGGAACTATCGTATTACTTATTTAAGTAATATGGTAGCTCCGCAACACTGCTCCGTCCCAGGTTGCTGATCAATCTCTCTATCAATCACCAAAAAAACTACATTTTTACGTATTATTGTTACTTTTTAGAAATTTCCGTCGCCTTTTTCATACAATTAATTATTAATGGACAATTTAAATATTTGCAATGACTTTTTAAACAATGTTGAATTATTTTGACAATCACAAATTATTTAAAGAATTATTTATTCCCGAAAAATGTAAAAAAATAATCGTATTTTCTGTTTTAAATGCAATATTTTGTCATTCCTGGCAGTAGTAAATTTTTCTAAAAATATTATGTAATTATTTAAACAATTATTTATTATTTATTTTCAAAATTTCTAAAAATTGAGCTAGGGATGTCCACTTTTTCAAATTGGTGTCCTATGCTACGTTTTGTTGAATAATTACATAATTTTGTAACATTTCTTCTTATGCTTAACAAATTTATTTTTGTTTAAACAATTTTTATTTGCTCAAGCATAATTCAAAATTGTTTGAAAAGTCATTGCAAATATTCAAGATGTCTGTTAGTTTTTATTTCATAGACACTCCTCTTAAATCCCTAAAAAAGTTTGGCTTGTTTCGATGAAACCCTGTAACATGAGTTCAATTTTTCGAAAATTCCCAGTTTCCCCATGTTAATTAAATGGGATTTTGAAGTGCCCGGAGGAACGTGTTAAAATTCGAATTTCAAAAAAATACGGCTTCTCTTTCTCCGGAAATGCAAAATTGTGGGGTGGGGGTCTTGCTCTGTAGCTCGCAAAGCGTTTTTTGGTCCATCCTAATAAATATGTTAAAGAGTTTAATAATATCAGAATAAACATATGTAAAAGGGAACCGTAATAATTGAAAACTCGTCTATTACACAGTATTGAAATAAATAAGTTCTAAATCCAACGATTTATATAATGCATTAGAATTTGACATTCTTAGATTTCAAAAAAAGAAGTATTTTATTTTCAAAAATAATACTAATTAGAATTAAACCATTGTGATTTTGTTGGAGGATTATTCTTAATGATATTTTTTCCTATAAAAGTCCTTTATTTTTCCAAATATTGCCTGAAAATAACCGAGAAATGTGTACTGAAAAATGTTTGACGTAGTTGACGCAACAGGAGAAACTTTTGAACAGCTAGAAGTTGGAAGGAGGGTTTTTAATTTTTGTATTGATTTCAATACAAGCTGTACAGTTACACAGTTATACTTTATAACTTTGGTTTAAAATGGTCGAAATTTGGAAATGTGACCGGCTTATTCTTTTTATAATCTTCCTGCGCCTTTTCACTGGCGTTGCGTACTTCTGTCGCCTCCTTTTGGCATTCAATTGTAGATTTAGTGCATTTTTTGGCTATCTCTGTAATGCATGCCTTAGCTTCACCATAAAATAATTCTGCATCCTCTTCTAATTGTTCAGCTAGTTTTTTGCAGCAGTTTTCAGCAGACTTTAAACAAAAAATATTTATTTTTTTACATTAAATTAAATTTTCCTTTATAAACTAACCGCATTACTGTTCTTTTAAATATTGTTTGCATGATCGCCATTGCTAAACATTTGAACATTTTTTCTCATACACTATTATTACAACAATCTTTTCGAATATATATATTTGAATAAATACATTCAAAAATTGGAAATATCTTTTATAATATTATAGACTTTTCCAACTGAAAAAGAACGAGTTTTATAATTACAAATAAAAAAGTTAACATTACTATTTAGCTATTTTATTTAATTTTTTCGTCAATGTAATATTGTCAGAAGAATTTTGGCAACGACCGATCATTTTTTAAGAGATATTTAATGTGAAACTGATTTCTTAACTGGTTATGTATACCATTTAATCAATAAATATATAAAACTAGATTTAAAAAAGGAGCACATATTGTGTTTGAAATAGATTATAAGTAATATTTGTTTAAATACCTGAATATCCTCAGTAGTTTTCGCTTTATGATAACACTGTTGACATTTGTGTCTTTTGGTATCAAAACTTTTGTCCCATTGTTCACTAGCATCAGTTGACGTACATCTAACTAATATTTCATCAGGCGTTATTTCTTTAAACTGTAGAGGTTTAGATAAAGCCTAGCGAGAAAGAAAAACAAAATTATAACAGATTTTTAAAAACTATTTTAATTTAAAAAATATTGAGGAATTACAAATTGTTTTCTACTTACATCAATTGTATCGTATACTTTATAATTGACTTGAAATATTAGGTCATCGGATGCTTTACTTGAAGCTGAAACATCGCCGACTGACTTATCTGAAAAAACAGAAGGTAAAAATCGTTTCAAGTAAAAATTCTGGAAGTAATCTCACTATGTAAAAAAAATTGAGCTAGATAAGGGTAAAAGGTAAAATTGGTGATATTTCATTTAACCCTTGGCGATCTTTAGTTTTTTACATTCCGAGATTACTCCCAACACTTGTACCTGAAATTCTTTTTACCTTTTATTTTTTCGGCGAAGACTACCTATAAAAATAAAAAGGAATTAAAAAATCGCACGAAAATATTATACGTTAGCGTTTACTGTTTAATTTTAATGCCTTACAAATAGAGACGCATATGATTTCTCAAATATATTTAATATATTAATATTTTTAGCAAATCAAACTTATGGCATTTTAAAGGTTCTCAATAAGGAATTTTAATGAATCCTCCAGGATCTAAAAAGATTGCATACAACTTCAAATATTTCGAGGATAAAAATTTGAAAAAATTTGTTGCTTAATTTCTAAATGGGCCCTATAAAGTGTAGATATAAATAATGAATTTAAATTGATGATACTCAATACTTAACATGTGTAAATGAATTTTTTTAGTTTAATATATGATAATTAAAACAAATTGTTTTACTTACCTGAAAGGCACAACAAGCCAATAAGTAGAAGATAGCTTGCGCCAGCTTCTTCATGACCTGCGTCATAATTGAATAAGATGTTTTTAAAAAATCAGTAAAGATTTCACTGAACGAATCCGTGTAATAATGTTCTTCCTACCTGAATCTGAGAAGATGCCTTTTTATACTAAATGCTCAGCATACGTGGAATGTTTATTTAATTGACGCCATAGCAAATTATAAGAGAACTGTTGGGGAAGAATGAGTAAATCATCATGTTTTTAGGCCTGGCCAAAGCTAACATTAGAAAAATAAAAATCTGTTCTGCTGTAATCATTGTTTAAACTTTGAATATACGTGAATATGCTTTGTTACAAGAGAAAATTAAAATTTTTAATTTTGAGGAGTATCTTGTGGAACAAAAAATGATAAATCAATTTTTTTAAATTAGTTATGTATTGTTTTAGGATTTTCAGGATTCGAAGGATATGATTATTGAGCTCTGGTTCATGAAAAAACACTATCCCATAAAAATTGCCCTTTAAAAATGTTGCACACTTTATAATATATAAAGTAGAATCCGTATATTTTTTTCTAAAGTGTTCAATATGTTATAAAAACTTCGTTTTGATAATTCAAAGTTAAAGTTCCATAAAGAAGTAGCAATTTAGGAAATAATTTAATTGTCTCATTGTTTTAAACCAAGAATATTATTTCTGTAAAACTAATTCAATTAGAGATAACTGGGAAACTAAATATTAGTAGAAAATAAAAAATTCGATTTGTGGACATTTTTATATTCTGAAATTAGATATTGAAAGAGAGGTATTAATTTCATATTAAAAACATATTAATTCATTGAGCGCTTGATTCAAAAAACATTATTAAAATGAAATATGTGACAAATAGGAGAAGTTAATAAAAGAACGTGGTTATGTGATTATGAGCCTGGTACGCAACAGCATATTTACAAGTTCCGTTATCAAAATGGAAAAACAATCACTATTTACACAGTTAATATATTTCACTTTACATAATTTCTTTTAATTAGATCATAAGTTGCGAAGTTTTTTAATGTAAATGGAAAAACAATTTTACAGGAATCTCTTCAAAAACTTCGAAATATCTTTCACACTTGAATTATGCAATTCAAAAAATTTTAAATAACAAAATAATCAAGAAAAGTTATTTTATTTGTTGACCATATTTTTTATTTATTTATTACCTCAGCAATTTTTGTATTGTTTATATTCGAGAATTTCAAGTTTCGTCAATAATATAATAACTTCGAGAATTTTCTACATCGAATTTTTTTTCAGGAATTTTACAGCATCAAAATGTTTTTTTCTCAGGATTTTTCAGTCGTCCCGCTTTTTCATATCTTTTTATTCTTTTGAAATCTTTTTAATTCACCTCAAAAATTTTTTTTTTTAATGAAAAATCATAAGCAATTGTTCAGGTGTCTCGCGAAGTCTTGTTTATTATCTTAAAAGCATTCAAGATTCTTCAATAGCTTCAAAATTTTATTTCAAAATTTTCAAAAATCTACATATTGTAAAGAAATTCAAAATAAAATTAATTTCAAGTTTTCCTAGGAATTTTAAGACAATTTGTTTACCCTCTTGAATCCGTTCAAAACTCTTTAAAAGCTTACCACTATTTTTCGAAATCTGCAAAAATCATCCAAAATTTTTAAAAATTGCCCTAGTATCTCCCAGATTCTTTATTGAAAATATTGAAAATCTGGTGTAATGTTTTGAAATCTTTTTTAATAAGTGATAGTTGAACTCCCTACAATGAAATTTTAAATCTAATTCAAACACGTGCACAAATTTGTTTGGAACCCAGAAAATAATTATATTGCTAGTGTAAGAATCGACTTCTGCAAACATTTAGTTTTATTATTTGTGGATTGTTTATTTTCCTTCCATCTTTTTAATCATGAAAGACGACAAATAATTTCGTAACTTGTATACTTTTTCAAAAGGTGAGAATTAGAAATTATAATTTTTATATTTATTAATTATATTTAATAAGTAATTTTCAAATAATCCTTAATGTGGAGGAATAGCGACGACCTTTCTTCAAATAATCGAAACGGTTATATTTTTTAATGTGATATTTTTTAACCTGTTGGGGGCCTAAGCGATTATGTAACTTTTCTATACTCTCACTTTCAGTTTTTGGGAATTTACCTCTATTTTATTTGTTATTTTTTGTGAATTTTAATCGTCAAAACCGAGGTCACAACAATTAAACAAAGAACGACCAATGTAAACGATGCTATAATTGATTTGAAATATTTTTTTGTTAAAAATGTAATCAAAATATGGAAAACATCTGAGCTGTGAATTTTAAAGTGAACATTTTTTATATTATAGGTTCAAAAAGTGAAAAAGGAGGTCCAATCTTGAATTGAAGAATCAAAAATTAACCTTATGGGGTAAGTTTTGGCTTTCAAAAATAATGAACTCCATTGAAATAATGCAAAGAAAATATTACAAAATAACATTTTTTAACCTGCTGTATAAATACAACTAAAGGATTCAAGGTCTAAAAACTGATAACTGAAATTTTTTTCGAAGTAGATTTTTTTGATTTTCTGGAACATTTTTATATGCAGTTAATATCCTGCAAAAGAACCGGAAAAATTCATTTTAGTTATTTTTTAAAATAGATGATCGCTAATCACGTTTTCATATCTAAAGCACAGGTCTGCGGAACGATTTTTCTTCGTCGTTTAAAATTTATGAAATGTCAGTTAACAGGTTTAAACCGGGGACCCTTAAACTTTTGACTGATATTTGACAATAAAGTTACTTTTGCTCATGTCAAATACAAATTTTAATTCTACTGAATATGTATGTCTGGTGAAATAATATAATTTTAGAATATTTAAAAACTTTTTAAAAGATTCTTTAGTTCGTGAAAGAAAATTTTTTATTCCATTTAGGATAACTAAAAAACGTTGAAAACAACATGTATATTTTTGAGCATCTTAAACAAAAAATGATTTTTTAAGAATTTTAGAAGGTTGTACAGAATAAAAAATAATAAAAGTAACAAACAACTTGTTTATCAGCTGAAATCCCTAGTAATGAGTTAATTAGTTGAATTTTTACTGATTGAGATTTAGAGAGTAAACATGAAACACTATTAATAATTGAAACCACTTCAATTACAAAATATTAATACAGATTAGTTCTAAATTGAACGATTTATAATGCACTCCAATTGGACAGTATTTGATTAAAAAAAAATGATTTTATAGATTGAAAAAAAAGATATTATTTTCAAAAATAATTCTAATTAGAATTGTACCAATATTATTTTTTGGGGGGATTATTCTTTGATAATGTGTACAAACAAAAACGTTTTCATCCGAAACGGCACTCTATCTGGTTTGTTCCGTACCTCCTCTAGCCCCAGAACCGGCGTTATTTCCGACTTCAACTGTATTTTAATTTACCCTGGCCGATCTTCAGTTTTTTGCATTCCGAGATTACTTCCAACACTATTACCTGAAACTCTTTTTATCTTTTATTTCTTCTGTGAAGACTACCTGTAAAAATAAAAAGTATTACAAAAATTGCATGGAAATATTATATTTTAACTTTGGTTACTAAACTTTTAATACATTTAATTAAAATATGTTTATTCATTTGGTTATGGAAAATCAAGAGTGGAGCTCCACACTATACTCACAAAAATCAAAAGTTGATGTTATCGTTTTTTTCTTCTTAAAAATATAGAAAATGCATTTGTGTTATATTTTACGTATTTTTGAAATATTTAAATCCTTATAGGATATTCATGTATCCAAAATAAAAATTTATAACGTTAATCTTATTAATTTTACAATAAAATATTGTAATGATGTTATAAAGACTTGATATCGGTATAA
>JAWWLR010000166.1:27383896-27395936 GCA_035041075.1 Acraspis erinacei | reverse complement strand
AGCACACAAATAAAAATGAAGTTAGTAAAGATGGGAATAGAAGTGGATGGGATGAGGATTGTAAAAAGAAAAAGAAGCAGGTCAGGAAGGAATTAAGGAAGTGGAGAAAGGGAAAAAGTAATGGGGAAGAATATAGGAGAAAAAAAAAGAATATTCTGAATTCTGTGAACTATTCCAGTTAAAGTTTCATAATTTTATTTGAAAAATCATGATTTTGGTTAAAATGTAATTATTTTGTTAAGAAACTTTTTTCCTGAAAATTTAACTTTAATTTTTTATTGAAAATTTATCTTTTTTTCGTTCAAAATTCATATATTTTTTTAAACATTCAAATATTTCTATCGAAGATTCATCATATTTGTGAAAATTATTTTATTTCTTGGTTGATAAAAATATTTGTCGCTTGAAAATTGAACTATTTTGTTCGAAATTCGTTTCCTTGCATGTTGAAAATTATCATTTTTTTAACTGAAAATTTAACTATTTTATTTTGTTGTTGAAAATTAATCTTTTCTATTTTTAAAATGCATGTTTTTTCTGTTGAAAATTCGTCTTTTTGGTTGAATTGAACTGTTTTTTATTTAAAAATAGAATATTTTTGGATGAAGTATCAACTTTTTTTAGAACTCATTTTTTTGGTTTAAAAATTAATATTTTTTGGTAGAAAATTCATCTGTTTTGCTTGTAAATGTTTTTTGAAGATAAAACTCTTCTTTTCATTTCAACTATTACACCTTTGGTTGAAAATTTATCTATATTTTTTAGTTGTAAATTTTACTGTTGGGTTGAATAATGATTTTTTTGTTGTTGAAGATTCGTCTGTCGGATTGAAAATTCATATTTTTTGTTAAAAATTTATTTATTTTCTGGTAAAAATTTTATCCTTTTTTTATAATTAATCATCTGTTTTGACTGAGGATTCCATTATTTTGTATGGAAAATTTGACTATTTTTTTAAGTTCAATTTTGTTTTAAATTTAATCTTTTTTGTTTTAAAATTCGCCAATTCGGTTGAGAGTCTGTATTTCAACGTTAAAAATGCATCTATTTTGTTGCAATATCTTTTATTGTACTTAAAAATTCAACTATTTTTTTTTTTAAAGTGGAACATATTTCGAGTTAAAATCTTAGGAATTTGAAGCTTTTCTTATTTAATTTAATATGTTACTTATATTGATTTGATTAAAAAAAAAAGTTATTCCCGTATTATTTCTTTATGACTTCCTCTATTGAGTAAAAAAAATATCCCCGATCCATTGAGGTTTTCACCATGGGAAATTATGAGGAAAAGAAAAAGAACATTTTGTAATACCTAAAATTTTATCTTTGCAGGGACGATGGAAAAGATGGACTGAAATTCTACACTGACCCTAACTACTTTTTCGACTTGTGGAGTCAAGAAATGCTCAAAGATACCGAAAAGAAGTTGCACGATAAAGGGAAAAAGGTAGAAATTGTTTACATGCTCAAAAACGATATTTTGCACGCCTCGAAATGCAACCTGAACATAAAAATAATCTTCTTCAGAGTGTCTACTCGCCTGGAAAATCTGAAATTGTCAGGGAATTTTTATACACCCGGAAAAAACTGGAAATGGCAGGAAATTTTTTCTAGAACGTGCTAGAAATTTTTTTTGAATTTGTGATATTCTTTTTATTTTTTTCATTCTATAATAATGTTTCTTCATTTGTAAAAGTAGCATTATATTACTGGATTTAATTATTTTGTTGAAAACTATTCTTTCTGGGTTAAAAATTGAACTATTTTGGTAGAAATTAATTTATTTGGTTAAAAATAAACTTTTTGTTTAAAAATTAAACCAACTTATAGAAAATTGGTCTTTTTGGGTTGAAAAATTCCATTTTTTTGTAGAAATTTCATCTTTTTTGGTTAAAAATGCAATTGTTTTTCGTTAAAGATTCATTTTTTTTGTTGTTAAAGATTTATCATTTAAGTTTAAAAGTCTTCTCTTTAATTGAAAATGTAACTATTTTGATAGAAATTCATTTTCTTTTTTGATTGGATATTAATTTTTCTTAACTGAAAATTTAAATATTCAATTTTTAATTAAAAATGGATCTTTTTTATTTAAAATTAGTATCTTTTTATATTGAAAATTTAAATTTTTTATTTCAAAATTCAACTGTTTGGTTAAAAATTGGTCTTTTATAGTTGAAAATGTAACTATTTATTACGTTAAAAATTCATGTCTTTTTTTTAAAACATATTTTTTCTAAAGAGAATTAACCTACTTGTTCAAAAATTAATCCTATTTGAAAATTCATCTTATTAGTTAAAAGTTCAAGGATTCCAGTCAAAGTTTCATAATTTTAGTTGAAATTCATATTTTTGGTTAAAATGTAATTATTTTGTTAAAAAAATTTTTTCCGGAAAATTTAACTTTAATTTTTGATGAAAAATTTATCTTTTTTAGTTAAAAAATCATGTATTTTGTTTAAAATTTAACTATTTCTATTGAAGATTCATCATATTTGTGTATACTGCTCACGGTTAAAACTTTAACTAGTTTTTCGAAAATTATTTTTTTTCTTTGTTGATAATTAGTTTTTTAACTGAAAATCGAACTCTACTTTGAAAATTTACCTTTTTTTGAAAATTCAACTATTCCAGTTAAAAAATCTTAATTTTATGTAGTTAAAAATTCATGATCTTGGTTAAAATGTAAGTATTTTGTTAAAAACTTTTTTCCTGAAAATTGAACTTTCATTTTGGATGAAAAATTTATCTTTTTTCGTTCAAAATTCATGTATTTTTTAAACATTGAAATATTTCTATTGAAGATTCATCATATTTGTGGAAATTATTTTTTTTTCTTGGTTGATAATTAGTTTTTTAACTGACAATCGAATTCTTGTTTGAAAATTTACCTTGTTTTTGAAAATTCAACGATTCCAGTTACAAATTCTTTATTTAATGTAGTTAAAATTTCATGATTTTGTTAAAAATGCATCTTATTGCTTGAAAATTTAACTAGTTTGTTAAAAATTTGTTTTCATTTTGTTCAAAATTCAATTTTTTAACTGAAAAATTAACCATTCCATTTTTGGTTGAAAATTAACCTTTTTTTTAATTAAAATTCAACTATTTCGTGTTTTTTTTCAGTTGAAAATTCGAATATCTTTTTTTATCTAAACTTCAACTATTCTCAATGAAGATTCAGCATTTTAGTTGAAAATTCGTTTGTTTGTGTGAAAATTAATTTTTTTTATTGGGAATTTAACTATTAAAACTGAACATTTATGATTTTTGTTAAAAATTAATCTTATTGGCTGAAAATTGCACTATTTTGTTAAAAAATTGTTTTTATTTTGTTAAAATTTAATTTTTTAACTGAAAAATTAACTATTCCAGTTTGATTGAAAATTGACCTTTTTTAATTTAAAATTAAACTATTTCGTGGGTGTTTTCAGTCGAAAATTCGAATATTTGATGGAAAATTAATCTTTTTCGTTTAAAATGCAACTATTCTAACTGAAGATTCATCATTTTTAGTTGAAAATTCGTTTGTTTCTTTGAAAATTAATTTTTTTATATTGGAAATTTAACTATTCAAACTGAAGATTTATCATTTTGTTAAAAATTGGTTTTCATTTTGTTAAAAATTAATTTGTTTAACTGAAAATTTAACTATTCCAGTTTTGGTAGAAAATTGTTCTTTTTTAGTTCAAAATTCAACTATTTGGTGGATTTTTTTTTTATTTGATATTTCAACTATATGGTGGAAAATTCTTCTTTTTTTTTTGAAAATTCAACTATTTGGATAAAAATTTATCTTTATGATTGAAAATTCAATACTTTCTTGAAAAACTAATTAATTAATTGTACATTCAAATTTTTCAAATTTTACATTCAAAAAATGATTTATTCCAAACCTTTTCTAAATTAAACATAATAATTACTTTTTCAAATGTAAAAAGAGTTCTATAATTTTACATATTAACAGTACTATTTTTACAAAGACTGAGAAAAAGAACATTACACTTACTTATTAAAATTTAAAATTGTATACTTAAATTAAAATTTTAATTTACTTATGAGAAACCTGGAATTGTCAGAGAATTTTTTTCCAGGATTTAATTAGACACCCTGAACAATCTTTTTACTAGTTTATATTCTTTTTTGATAGACTCTTGATATTTAAATTTAATGAATACTTGATATTTTCGAGGTTTGCAAATCTTTTCAACTGCTTAGCATTATAGGTAAAATATTTATTATGTACAAACTAATTACACATATATTCTAACTACTCAAACTGTCCCCTTGTTTATAGACAGAGTCTGAATATGCCGAACCGTTCAGAGAGGCAAGTCGATGGTTTGGATCTTTGTAGTTTTTACAACCCCTATTCAATATTTATTGAATTCTTGAATGTCAATCATTCACTCATATTCGAACTCACCTGTGTGTGTGTGTGTGTTTGTATGTGTGCGTGTGTGTGTGACTTTTTTAATTAACCAACTTTTTGCTAATAGAAAATGCTCCTCTAGGTGCTCGCTTTTTTTTCAAGTTTGTAGTGTTACTTGGTTAGACGAAGTCACTTTGCATCTTCTTCATCTTTGCCTTTGAAGAAAGAGTCTCCTATATAAATCGATAATTGATTATTAATCACATTTTTAACCTTGAAGTATGGACGTGATTTCATTTTTCAGGGTGTCCAGCGACGCAGAAAACCTGGACTTCTAACTAAATTTCTCGCGAGAACCTTGAATTTAAATTTTTGTTTTGCTTTTAAAACAGTTTTCGAGGGGTTGGCCACTCAGTTTTTGAGTGTGCACCAGATTTCAAAGGGTTACAAAATAATTGTGAAGAATTTAAAATATTTCAAAGCTTTTATAATATTTAAAAGGAGTTTGAAGATTTAAAAAAGGCTTCACGGATTTTTAAATACTTAAAAAGTAATCAAGGATTTGAAAAATGCGTGTAGACAAGATTTAAAAGATTTCGAATATTTTGCAAAGATTAAAAATGTTTCAAAATATTTCAAGGATTTTTAATATTTTAAAATGGGGAAACGTGCACCAGATTTCAAAAGTTTCAAATTATTTCGAAGATTTTAAACGATTTCAACATGTTTTAAAAGATTTCAATATATTTCACAGATTTAAAATGTTGTAATGATTTTAAATTAATACAAAAGATTTCACAAATATTTCAAAGAATTCATACGGATTTCAAAAGGTTTAAATCAATTTGAGGTTTCAAAAGATTTCAGTAATTTCAAACGAACACAAAAGATTTCATAAAACAAAGATTAAAGGAAGAGTTCACAAATATTTCAAATATTTCAAAAGATTTCAAGGATTTAAAAGATTTTAACAAAATTTTTAAAGATTTCAAAAGATTTCACAAATATTTCAAAGTATTCATACAAATTTCATAAAGATTTCAAATTTAAAGATTTTAAAAAGAGTAAAGTACACCAGGTTTCAAATATTTCAAAAAATTTTACAAAGATTTAAAGCCTTTGAACGATTTCAGATATTTTACCAACATTTTAAAAGATTTCAAAAGATTTCACAAATATTTCAAATTTTTTAGACAAATGTCATAAAAATTTTAAAATTTTCAAAAAATTCTAAAAATTTTTCAAATTTGTTTAACGGATTTCAAAATATTTCCAAGGATTTCAAAGATTTTACCAAATGTTAAGAGATTTAAACAAGATTTCAAATGAGTGGAAAATATTTCACGCACAGATTTTAAACAATTTCAAATTTATTTAGAAGATTTCAAAATATTTCACAAATATTTCAAAGAATTCATAAAAATTTCAAATTTGAAAAATTTAAAAAGAGTAAAGTACACCAGTTTTCAAATATTTTAAAAAATTTTACAAAGATTTAGAGCCTTTCAACGATTTAATTTATTTACCAACATTTTAAAAGATTTCACAAATATTTCAAATTTTTTAGACAAATTTCATAAAGATTTTAAAAGTTTCAAAAAATTCTGAAGATTTCCAAATTTTTCAAATTTGTTTAACGGATTTAAAAAGATTTCAAAGGTTTTAGAGAACTTTCAAAGATTTAAAGGATTCTAAGATTTTACCAAACTTTGAAAGATTTCCACAAGATTTCAAATGAATAAAAAAGATTTCAGGCACAGATTTGAAACAATTTCAAATTTATTTAGAAGGTTTCAAAATATTTCACAAATATTTCAAAGATTTCATAAATATTTCATAGAGATGTCGAAAAAATACAAAAATGTCAAAGATTTACAAACATTGCAATGATTTTAAATAATTTCAAAGTTTTTAGACTATGTCAAAAGATTTCCAATATTTCAATGATTTCAAACGAATGCAAAATATTTTACAAATATTTCAAAGAGGCCATAATGATTTTAAAAGAATTCAAGAGTTTCAAAGATTTTAAATTTTTCAAAAGATTTCACAAATGTTTCAAAGAACTCACATTGTTTTTAGAAAATTTCAAAATATTTCACAAATATGTCAAAGATTCCAAACGATTTCAAGGATTTAAAAGATTTTACCAAAATTTTAAGAGAATTCAAAAGATTTCACAAACATTTCAAATGTTTCAGTTATTTCAAATTAATGCACAATATTTCACAAATATTTCAAATAATTCATAAAAGTTTCATAAAGATTTTAAAAAGAGTACAGTACACATTTTTCAAAGGTTTCAAGGATTTAAAAGATTTTAACAAAATTTGTAAAGATTTCACAAATATTTCAAACTTTTCATACAAATTTCATAAAGATTTCAAATGCAATGATTTCAAAAAGCGTACCGTACACCAGATTTCAAAACATTTTAAAGATTTTGAACGATTTCAAATTTGTTTAGAAGATTTCAAAAAATTTCACAAAGATTTCGAACATTTCATAAATATTTCAATACATTTTACAAATTTCAAATATTCCGTAAAGATTTCAAATTCGAAGAATTAAAAAAGAGTACAGATATAAAAAGATATCAAAGAATTCAAAACCGTTTAAACATTTTAAACAATTTTAAACTTGTTTAGAAGATTTCAAAATATTTCGAACATTTCACGAATATTTTTAAACTTTCAGAAGATTTCAAGGATTTTGATGATTTTAAAAAGGTTATAGTAAATTAGATTCTTAAGATTTCAGAATATTTCAAATATTTGCAATGATTTCAATTTTTTTAGAAGATTTCAAAATTTCATGGATATGTCAAAAGAATACAAAAATTTCAAAGAGTTCAAAAAAGGTACAGTACACAAGATTTCAAAGGTTTCAAAACATTTCAAAGATTTTAAATAATTTCAAAGTTTAAAGGCTCTTTCAACAGATTTTCATATTTCAATGATTTGTAACAAATGCTAAAAATTTCACAAATATTTCAAAAAATCCATAAGGATTGTAAAAGGGTTCAAGAATTTCAAATAATACATAAAATTTCAAAGGTTTAAAACGAGTTCACATTTTTTTTTAAACTTTAAAAATATTTCACAAAGGTTTCAAGTATTGCAGTGATTTAAAATAAATATAAAAGATATAGAAAATATTTCACAAGTATTTTCAAAGAATTTATAAGGATTTCAAAAGATTTCAAGAATTAAAATTTTTCTAAATGTGTCAAAGATTTCAGAACATTTCAAAGGTATTAAACAATTTCAAAAGGTTTCAAGAAATTTGAGAAGCTTTCAAAAGATTTCAAGGATACTTGAAAGACTTCAACGAATTCAGAAATATTTCAAAATTTCACTTAGATTTAAATAATTTCAAGGATTTCAAAGAATTTACAAAGATTTAAAAACATTCCCAAAGATTTCGCAAAGACGGCCCTGAAAAACCTAAAAAAGACCTTGAATTTTTTTCTATGAATCACTGGACACCCATTTTTTGCACTCACATGGACCTGAGGTCTCACAGACCGCACGTCTACACGTCCATACTAATTTGTACTAATTTGTACTAATTTGTACTAATTTGTACATACTAGTTTGTTTGTGTCTGACATCTTGCGTTTTGAATAATTTAAAACAAATTGAAACACAAATATAAAATTGTGACGCTACAATGGCCGTGCGGTCTCACGGACAGCTTATATGCCGCGATCGTGCGGTCTGTGAGACCGCACGGCCATAATTAAAGTTTAATATCTGAAATGCAGCCTTTTGGTGAAAACTCGACTTATGTAGGGGAAAAGGAATTAAAATTCGACTTTTATAAAGAATCAGGCTAACAATGAAAACAGTAATCACATCATTGTCATTAAAGTGCCACTGTACGTGAATATTTTCTATCATGCTAATCTCAATTATACCCTTAGCCGTTTGCGTCAGATTTCCATTTCTCACAATCGCTAAAATCCTACTACATAATAGCAAATCATTTCAGGGCCATATTTTCTCTATCCACAACTCGCACAAAGGAAATGATAAAAGTCATGAATTCATGAGGGAACGTCCATTAATTACGTAGGATTTTATATTTTTTTGTTCAATATAGAAAAAAAAAGAATGATTTCAATCGTAAGATAGATTTCAAAGAATTTGAAAAAGTTCGAAAGATTTCCAATCCTTTGTAAGTATTTGAAAAGATTTTTAAGGTTTTTAAGGGACTCAAAAGTATTGAAAAGAATTTAAAAAAATTTTTATGGAATTTAACGAAATTTACAGACCTTTTTGGAGACTATGAGATCTCAAGGAATTGAAAAAGATTTCAAGAGATTACTGAAGTTTTAGGGTAGCATTTCAAATGATTTCGAAAGATTTCAAACGTTTAAAGAAATTATTTGGTACAATTTTATAGAGAGTCTCAATTTAAGGGCCTTCAAGAAGTTGAATTAATTAAGAATGATTTCCACGGATTTCTGGGCATTTTTAGAGATTTCGAAATATTTAAAAATATGTCATGGGATTTCAACGGATTTTGAAGTAATTTCGTAAGATTTAAAAAGATTTGCATGCATTTTTTAAAGGATTTCCGGATATTATAAAGGATTTTAATGTATTTTGAGGAATCTTAAGGAATGTTAAAAGATTTTTAAACAATCAAAATATATCCGCGGATTTTAGAAAATTTTCTAAGATTTCAAAAAATTTAACCGAATTTAAAAGGTCTTTAAGAGATTTCAAAATATTTTCAAATAAGTCATGGGATTTTAATGGATTTTATAGTACTTTGTAAAATTCAAAAGGATTGTAACGAAATTTCAAAGGATTACCAAATATAATCAATGTTTATATATTTATTCATTTATTTATTAGAAGTGATTTCGAGTAATTTTAATCGTTTTTAAAAGATTTGAAAATATTGTGACATTTTTTAAATATATTTTAAGGGACATCAAGAAAATTCAAAAAGATCACGGATTTGAATTTCAAAGTTTTTAAAGGGCTTAAGAGATTTTAAGGGATTTAAAAAAATCCAAAGGATTCGCAAGACCTATCCCTATCTCTAGAAAAAGCCTTACGTAATTAATAGACGCTCTCAAAGTATCATAATTTTAATCTGTTATATTCAAATCTAAATATATTTTATTAGTTTATTTGTATTGCACATCAACATGACTACTTTCATTTCCTACACATCATTTAAGCTGACTATCCAGTGACATGCATGGTTTTAAAAGGCATTTTATCTTATTAATGTTTCTTCTTCCGTTTTCTAGTCGAGTGTACTGAATGGTTTACACAGGGATCACAGTGATTCATTAGTTTAATTGTAAGGGGGAAAAAAGGGAAATATTTTCTTCAAAAAAAAAGCGGAAATTTTTTCCAAAGAAAAATATCAGCGTAATTAACAACAATTAGTAAACAATAGCAATGAATTTTTTTTGTCTCGCAATTTTTTAATTCAAATATAAAATTAATAGTATTAATACAAAATTTTTGTACTTCAAAGCATTTATTATATAAAATAATATGAAATTCAATTTAGTTGGAATAATTAGATTTTCAGTTTAAAAAAAAATGATAAAAAGGCTAATTTTCAAACAAAGAATTAAATTTTCAAAAAAAGTGATTAATTTTAAACTAAAATTATGAATCTTCAACTGAAATATTAGGTCAGTCCGTAACACAGAGCATATAAAAAAAATAAATTGTCAAACAAAAATTGAATAGTTAATTTTTAGTAAATAAAATTAATGTTGAATCAAAAAGCTGAAGTTTAATTGAAAACAATGGAATATTTACTTGGAATAGTTACATTTTCAATTTTAAAAAACTTCATATAAAAAAAGTCATTTAAAAAAAGAATTAAATTTTCAAATAATGTGATGAATTTTCGGATAAAATTATGAATCTTATGCAGAAATTGTTCAATTTTAAACCAAATATATGTATTTCAAACTAAACTGGTGAACACAAAAAAATTCATTTGCAACTAAAATGATGGAATATTCAATTTGAATATTCAGATTCCCAGATAAAAAAATATAAATAATTTTTAACTGGAATAGTTGAATTTTCAACCAAAAGATTGAATTTTTAAACAAGAAGATTAATTTTTACTAAAATAGGATAAATTTTCAATTAAAATAGGTAAATCAATTGTCAACCAAAAATTGAATAATTTAATTTTCTGTTTAAAATATGAATGTGCATCCAAAACGATAAATTTTCAACTAAAATGATGGTATATTTAATAGGAATAGTTAGATTTTTAATTTAAAATAGCTTCTTATACATAAAAACTCGTTTTCAAAAAAATAAATAAGTTTTCAAAGAAAATGATAAATTTTTAACTAAAATGATGATTCCTAATTTGAAAAAAGACGAATTTTCATTCAAAATAATGGGATATTCAATTGGAATAGTTAGATTTTCGTTTGAAGAAAATGCATACAAAAAGTATCATTTAAAAAAAATAATTTAATTTTCAAATTAATTAATGAACTTTTAGATAAAATTATTAATCTCCTACTTCAATAAAAGAATTTTAAACTAAAAAGATGGATTTTTAATTAAAGTGATAGAATATTACATTTAAATAATCAGATTTTCATTTAAACTATTTAAACATTTTCAACTAAAAGATATAAATTGTCAACCAAAAATTGAATATTTAAATTTTCTGTTAAAAAAATGAATTTACAACCAAGAAGATAAATTTTCAGCTAAAATGATAGAATATTTAATAGTAATAGTTAGATTGTTAGTTGGAAAAAACTGTATACAAAAAAAACTCATTTTCAAAAAAATAACTATGTTTTCAAAGAAAGTGATGTATTTTTTAACTAAAATGATGAATCTTCAACTGAAATAGTTCAGTTTTAAACCAAAATTATGCATTTTCAGCTAAGCTGATAAATCTTTGACTAGAATACTTGGATTTTCAACCAAAAATCTTGGATACTAATAGGCCCGTGTGGAGAACTTTACATCATGACTTTGTGAAGCTATTCGCCTGGGCTGATTGCTCGAGAGATTGATCAGCGATCTGGGTCAATGGGAGGAAAATAGGGAACTCACTGTGATCCCTGTTAAGAGTTTCACTGGATGGCCTTTGGCTTACTCACCAGTTCAGAAATGAAGCTTGCCTTTTAAGAAATGCATAATGTTTGCTCTCGGCCTGATCCGGTAAATTGCCCGATAATGGGGTTAATGTTGGGGTATTTTTCTAGCCACACAAGACTCGGACCGACGGCAGTGGTGGTGGCGGTGGAAGGTACAAGAAGCGTGTTCGGCAACCGCACAACACGCGAGAAAGACAACGAAGACTGGCCGAGGGCCATGGCGAGTATATTATGCCTCCTCAGGGTGTCCAGTACAGGGCGCCGCATAATATTCCGGACGAGGCGCTGCTGGGCATGGTGATGACGGACCAGAGACCCCCGAGGCCCAACAGCATCGAACTCAGGCGGAGTTATCCTCCGGAGGAACACCAACTTTACAGCCCCCCTACCTCGGATCACTACAGGTATGTCTGGTTTTTTTAAATTAGGGTTCCTAAATACTTGAAAACCCTCGAACGGCACACTGGTGCGAATTCTCACCGAATCAATTTTCAGTTTGTTAAGAAACTATATTAAATATATTTTTTAAATATGCGTAATATATGCTAGATGTT